>CALNHX010003117.1:0-158158 GCA_940337035.1 Agriotes lineatus | reverse complement strand
AATAGCGGAAATTCAAATGAAACCACAGTGGCTTAATAATGTTTTTTGGACTGACGAAGCAGACTTTCAACTTAATGGTGGTGTGAACACACATATTTGTCGAATTTGGTCATTAAATAATCCGCATTCGCTCATTCAACAAGGACTTCACGATTCAAAAGTCACCGTTTGGTGCGGCTTTACATCACGGTTTATCATAGGTCCGTATTTTTTTAAACAGATTGTGGATGGACGAACAAACGCAGTTACAGTAAATTGACACCGTTGTGGATTGTGGATTGTATGTCCTACAGCGCTTAGGCCACTTTTCCGGGCCCATTGTGCATACTAGTGTACTACCACTAACTTAAACTACCCCTAATCTAACCTATGGTAAGAGGTTTCCTGGAGCTGACAACTGCCGAGGTCCGGATTCGAACCATCGGCCACAGACTCCCGAAAAACCCCTGTGACCTCGACTGCAAGCGATCGCCGCACTCGCCTATCGAGGCCCCATGGACACCGTTATTTGAATATGCTTCGTGATTATGCAATTGAAATATCATATTTATTCAGGATGGTGCACCTCCGCATATCTTTAACCCAGTGAAACAGTATTTGAGAAACACTTTTGGAGACCGAATTATTAGTAGACAATTTCCTGTAATTTGGCCCGCAAGATCGCCAGATCTTAACCCTGCTGATTTTTGGTTATGGGGATATCTAAAAAAATAGTATATTACACTAGCTGACCCGGCAAACGTTGTTTTGGATTATGACATAATGCGGAAAACCATTCCAACCATTAAGCACAGAATCATAAAAGTATGACTGCAAACGGCTGCATCTCTCGGCGCCTCGTGGTACGGCTATCACGGAAAAAAGTTGGTCCCGGCGGTCATAACAACATCACGACAGTCGTTAGTGGGGTTGGAAGTCCCCATAACTGCACAGCGACGCCTATAATTGGCCTAACGGCTGTTGGCTGAGTGCGAAATAAATAAAATAAATAAAAAAAAAAAAAAAAAAAATAGAAAGTCGTACAGTGTTTAGAAAAACAGACGAACAAAACAAAAAAAAATCATCCAAATCGGTCAAGTCGTTCTCGAGTTTTTGCGTTACTAACACACGGCGATTGATTTTTATATATAGGTATAACAATTACAAGGCATGAAAGTGATACTTTGCGGATGAGGAGGTTTTTTTGAAGAATACGAGGACGCGAAGCGTCCGACTACTTTTTCAAAGCCTTCGAGTCAAGCATAGACACTTTCATGCTGTGTAATGTATGAATTTTTTTCTGAAATCTCTCTTTGTAACACCTAGCGCGTGCAGGCTTCGGCAGCACGGATCTACACCGCTCCACGGTTCTAACCGTCGCCAAGCACAACGCTCGCTAGTCATATTTCAACGACGCTCGCTTAAAACCTCGAGCCAGCAAACCATCCGACTTTTTAGAGTGACAGCGTCTTAACAAAGAACAACACCGCCAAAGCTAGTTAATATTGTGTGTGCTAGGCTTTACCGAACCTTATGCAAATAAAAAATCTTGAAGGAAGCTGGAGGATTTTATTTTCCGTGCGACATCTTTAAAAATAGAATCCTATCGCATCAAGGCGCATTGTGAAGGTGACCGGTCACCTAGGTAATGTAAAGTAAAAATGAGTAGTCTTGCAAAAATCTCAAAAGTGACTAGACTAGCAAAGTGACGCTTTCAAGATCAAACTGAGTCTTGACATGGCCCACTTTCTTGACGATTTCAGGAAAAGGGTGTTTTTAACCAATCCCAATTCAATCGACCAATTGAAGGAATCCATTACACAAAACATACCAGCTATTCCAGCACACCTACTCAGAGCTGCGGTTTATAGTATTGAAGAAAGGTTACTTCTTGTTCAAGAAGAAAATGGCGGCCACCGTACAATATTTACGATAAATGTAATATTTTTAATAAATCCCATTTCTTTTTGCACACACAGGCATTTTTAATTTTTAAATTGCTCAATGATTGATAAAAATATCAGTATTTCAAAATACGACTTACTTTTGAAAGACCCTATATATTGTCAATATTGACTTTGGTATTAATTGTATTTATACACCGTTGTACATTGTTACAGTCTCAATCTGTTTTACCGACACTCATGGGTGAGGGAGTGCCAACTACTTGAACATGTCCAGGAAACGTCCACACTTACCCTGGAAATCCCACAAAACAGGCTGAAGGCCACGGCTCGAATAAGCTCAGGGAGATGGGCGTGGTCCTAGAAACGGTACACCACAGGGCAAGCGTGAAGGTATGTATAGGGTGTTACAGAATAAATGGGTGCCACAAGTTCAATAGGGAATAACCTATGCTTAACCGAACCTTGAAAGCCAAACGGGGTAGAATACTCAAGTACTAACGCTGGAGACAACAGTGTAGCGACAAGCACGCCGACCTACTTGCAACGCTTATACGCCGCTTCCGGGTCTCACCTTACATCAGTCTTGACACCGTGTCACCCTGTAAACAAGCATGCACAAATACAAGTGGTAATACTACGTCAAATATATAAACAAATCTATTAGGCCAAATCAATGGTCGAAAGTTACAGTAGTGCCGACGTGGTCAGCGTACACAAATACACTCGCAGTGGTACAAGGGTTTACCCTAAACATAAGAAATGAAACCCAGCTGGAGACGCCTTATCTAACCATAATAGCTCTTAAACAGGTACAGGTAAATTTAGGAATAAGTGCTTTAAGAAAATGCTACTACCACATATATTTAAGTTGATAATACAAAGGTGAAATGCAGAAATGAACGCACAGTGCTTCGGTTAAAGGTTATTAGCAAATATGTTTAATTAGTTACACAAAAGTAAAATACAGAAGTGAACGCACAATGCTTCGATTAAGTGTTATTAGCAAATATGTTTAATTAGCCACACGAAAGTGAAATGCAGCAATGAACGCACAATGCTTCGATTAAATGCATTTAGCAATCATGTTCAATTAGTTACACAAAAGTGAAATACAGAAACAAACGCACAGTGCTTCGATTAAATGTTATGAGCAAGTATGTTAAATTAGTCACACAAACTGGCCAACTGGCGGCCTCACATGAACGATTGGTGTACAAATAAAGGAGCACCAAATACCTTGATTTTAGGCGGCTCAGCCTCGTAGCGTAAACGTTGATTGCGGCAGGCTAGTATCGCTACAGCTATCGTTTGACGTGGTGTGGGTGAAACTCGGCGCCGTCCAAAGAATCCACTTAATTGCGCGGGAAAGTGTGTAACTCCTCCTTGGCGATCACATAAATCTACGATGCGGTTATATGGCATACCCGGAAAAATGGATCCCGACCGGAAGTCGGAGTGAAAAGCCTAAAAAGCCTCCTGAATTTCTTAATGAGCTGCACACGTCATCGATACGGACCTCACCAAAGAAAGAAAACACCCAGATGCACAAACACCTACTTTCACAGCTCGCCAAACAACGTCTCCATAAACAAAGTCACAAAAATTCGCTGTAACAGCACAAAACATCGGACGCCTACACACCCAAGCGCGAAGGCGCCCCTAGAATCACGCTATCCGATTGTACTGTGTGGCGGGCCGAGGCAGAATCACCGACAACCGACGCTAAGCGAAGCTTCGCGCACAGAGAGACGCGCATTCACGCGTCAAAAGTTGTGGCCAATCAGAACGAGCCCGCGCCAAACTCGACAACATGTTATCGGTAGAATGCGACAGAAATTGAAATTATCCTGCCTGCTCTCATTGTCTGTGTTTTTGAATATACCGAAAAAGCGTTCTTACACGCAATGGGGCAAACAGCTGCACAAACAGCGGCATAGAGATTAGCGCGGTACGTTAGACCTTTATATAAACCAAAAGCCACGTGCGTGTTTGAGTTTTTGTTTGATGCAAAAAGCTGGAGTGTTATATGATAAAATGTGACCGAAACGGACCCGATATACAGGCAAACTCACCAACTCTGTACCAAAACTGTTCAAAATGGTTACGTTGCTATAGGAATTAAAGAAAAATAAAATGGCCTGACAACATCACCATTTTTAAAAAAGTGTAACTCTTGTAGTTAATATTCAGTCAATTGAAAAATCACATTTTATTAATTTCTAGCTGATCTAAATTGTATATAAGCACACCATATTGGTAAACCGCAAGTAATGTAGGTAAGATTCATATTAATGTAGCCAGACATCTTCCAATTTGATTCAGACAGGCAGAAATAATATTACAAGTTTATGAAATTTCAAATAACGTCTTCTTGTAAAATGTGTTGCCTATTAACGGATATGCGACAATAACCCAACTACTAGTAGGTACGTATATGATTTTTTAAATATCGTGTTGCAGGTTGCAGATCCTACGTGGCTTGATGATTGCATCTTTCGGAGATGCTTCTGATGCAATTGTTAATATGTTCTTGCGGTATTTGTTACCACAATAACTATACATATCTTAGATTGAAGTAGAAGTTGGAAAACGATGCCTTAGCTGACTTTACAAAAGATTTTATGTATGCTCAATTTCTCAATATGATTGAGATTCGTGAATAACGTAGGGGACATTAAAAACAGCTTTTCATGTTATTTAGACCTAGTTCTAAGTAATTATAATAAGAATACACAATTTTAAAATTTGTATTTTTTATATAAATGAAGAATCAAGGTAGCTATGCAGCGTCTAGCTATTTTTATTGCCTATCTTCATTATTCCAAAGTCACAAATAAACTACCCCCAAAATATGAAGCAATAAAACTCAATAGTCTTCTCCACGAACATTTATTTTAAAGTTATGGATGGCGACATGTTTCGAAACCAAGCTGGTTTCATTCTCAGGCCATAATGATCATTAATAGAAGCACATGTTAAAGTGAGGATAAAATGAGGTTAAGATTTTAAACGTTGAAGACTAGATAAGAATTATATTAAAAAACACACCACATTGGAGAAGAAAAATTAATTAACCAGAAAACTACATTATAAAGATCGTTGTACTGGTGAATACATCAAAATTTAAAAATTTAAAATTGGGGAAGTAAAGGAGTAGCTGTCATTGAAGACGAACAAAGTACAAGTGTCTGTACATTTTAATTCGGTCTCTAATCCCAAAATTAAATTTTGAAAAAACTGGTCTCTCAGGTTAATGCCGAAAGAAATATTTACTATTTGTCAGGCTCTTCTTTCTTTTCAAAAATAAAAAGAGCTTGTCGTCTAAAAAAATCCATTTTCAAAATTATTCTTGCGCGGAAAGTTTTGAGTAAATAAAGCCCTTCACAGGTTCTTTGTCTCCGTTAATTTTGAAATCATTTGCAACTAGATTCAAGTATTTTTACATTAACTATCTAGGTGGTACTATAATTTGTAACTCGTTTCTTATGTTCTTCCTAGTGTTACAAAACGCCATACGTGAGGTGAGAATACAGCAATTCTTTATAATTCAATCAATCAGGTGGATATAAGTAAATACATAATTAAAAACTGACAACACGATTTTGACTGGATGTGAAGTCCAGAGTAGAAAGTTGCAATTATTGCAGTAAATATGTTGTTTACACAGCAAAGGGGAAAGGGGTACTTTGTTTTATATTTAATTATGTAGGCGGTGGGGTTTTATCCCGAACCCCGACGTTGTCAGGGCACCACCTTTCCAAAGATTGTGTCTGCTATGAGTTTGCGTCAATACATATGGAAGTTCCTTCATGTGCATCTATACGCTTTAGTATGAAGTTTAGTTAGGGATATACACGGACAGCGCCATCTATACGTTTTCTATTGAGGCTTAAAACTTAACAATAGAATCAAATATCGCCCGGTGTATAGGCAACTTAGAATGCAAGTGCAAAATGTGGTTGGCACTAACTATATTAGCGCACGATATAATAGAACAACGAACATACTCTATGATTAGGCTGTAAGCTCGAATGTCTAGGTTTCCCTTTGTTTGTGTTACCCAATAAACATTTGTAGACAATGTAGACTAGCTGTTATTAGATATTATGTGATAATAACCGAACTACTAGTAGGTACGTATATGAATTTTATTTTAATACTTGTTTGCAGTCCTAAGGGGCTTGATGATTGCATCTTTCGAAAAGCTTCTGATGCAGTTGTTTACATGTTCTTGCGATGTTTATTACCCCAGTACCTATACATTTCTTAGATTGTAGTATCAGTTGGTAAGCGACGTCTTAGCTGTCTTTACAAAAGATTTCATGCATGCTCAATTACTCAATAGGATTGAGATTCGTGAATAACGCAGAGAACATTAAAAACAGCTTTTCATTGTTCTTTAATTTATATTACGGATGTTTCTTTTTATATATATGTGTAGGATTTTACAGCTGACGCTGCCTTCCTTTTCTCAACCGATTCCTCCAGTCCTCTCTGTCCCCCCACTCTCCCTCCGTCAAACCTCTTCTCTCCATGGCCTCGTGTACTTCGTCTGTCTATGACTTTCTGGGTCGACCTCTCTTCTTCCTCCCTACTGGCAGAGCCGGATTAAGGGGGGGGGGGGCTAAGGGGGCTGCAGCCCCGGGCCACCGAATTTCGGGGGCCTCGAAAAGATTCTAAGGTTATAATCTACTGCAGTTTCTAATCATTTCGATCCCTTTGTACCCGTTGCATAAATGGGAATGGGGCCTCTAAAAAAACTTAGCCCTGGGCCTCACATATCCTTAATCCGGCTCTGCCTACTGGGCTCCAGTCGGTAATTTTGTAAATCCATCTATTCGCATTTGTTCTCCTAACATGGCCATACCAAATCAGACGTTTTTCTTCTATGTGTTCCAGAGTACTCTTCTCTACTTCCATTCTTCTTAGAATCTCCGCATTTGAAATTCGGTCCAATCTAGTAAGTCCACAACATCTTCGCCAAAATTGCATCTCCGTCGCTGTAATTTTACTTTTATTTCTTTTATTTATTATCCAGTTTTCAGCTCCGTACGTCATAATGCTTCGTATCATAGTATTATATATTTTTCTTTTTGTGGTTTTGGTGATGTGTCGGTCCCACAGGATCGAGTTTAATTGCCGTATGCATGATCTAGTCTGGCCCAGTCTGTTTTTTATTTCTTCTTCCGTTGTGGTGCTTTTTGATATTGTGAAGCCAAGATATTTAAATTTATTGCTTCCCTTTATTTGTGTGTGCTCATCAATTTCAAGATCCGTTATCATTTCTTGTGTGGTTGACAAATATTCTGTTTTGTTAAAATTTATTTCAAGTCCATTATTGGTGTATTCGTCTTTCAATTTTCGTAACATGTAGCTCAGGTCTTCTTCATCCTGCGCGATTACCACCTGGTCATCGGCGAAGCTCAGTATGTATAGGTGTTCGTTCCGCACTGGTATTCCCATACCTTCACATTTCCTTCTCCAGTTTTTGAGCGTGTGTTCCAGGAATATTTTAAATAGAGTTGGGGAAGTAGAGCATCCTTGTAGTAGTCCCTTGGATGTTTTAAATTTGTTTCCTACCCTTTGTTGTACCTTAATGGCTACCATATTGTTTTTGTACAGTTCTTTCACACTCCGTATCAGTTTTTCCCTTACTCCTATTTCTCTCATCGCTTCCCACAGTTTAACTCTTGGTACTGAGTCGTAGGCCTTTTTCAGATCTATAAATGCCAAATGTACCTCTCTATTCTTCGCCTTCTTTTTTTCAATAACCTGTTGTAGAGTGTAAATGTGGTCTATGCATGATCTTCCCGCAGTGAATCCAGCCTGGTCTTCTCCAATTTTGTTTTCTATTTGTTCCTCGATCTTGTTTCTTAATATCTTCGCATATATCCTTCCCATTGATGCTATTACGATGTTTCTTTTTTACCATGTAAAAAATTGCCAGTTTATTTTTATTATACATCTAGAGCATATTATACAGAAATACAATAATACTGTTACGCTTTCTAAATTTTAAAATTTACGACAAGCTATATTTGAAACATATGACAAACAAATTATCTAAATAATTATCTACAACCCATGTACGGCACTGGGTCTGTGATGACCAACATGGGTTCATGAGAGGCCGGACTGTTGAATCAAATTTAGTTTATTTTAGTCATTAACCCAATGAAGTTATGGATAGGGGTGAACAAGTAGATGTCATACATATAATTATACAGTCTTTGTCAAAGCGTTTGATAAGGTGATGCATAATATATTATTAACAAAGCTTTATTCTTGTGGAAGTAGCGAACTTTTAATTAACTTGTTTAACGGAACGATTTCGCAGCGTTACGTGGTGGGTACAGGAAAAAATCTAGAAAAAAAAACGGAAAAAACACCTGGAAAAAACCCCAGAAAAATAACCTGGAAAAAACCTCACGAATATAACACCCGGAAAAATAAACTTTCAAAGAAAGAACAGTAGGAACATGTCCCTAGTAAAATTTAACCTTGTAAAAAATATTGAGAATTATTGTTCTCATCTGCTAAATTAATGGAATAGATTTGGTGTCTTTGTTTTATTTATTATTCCTGCCGTCGATTAGAATTTATTTTACTTATAGAATACATAAGGACACCTTGAACGGTTTGGGTTTTCTACAAAAAAAAAAATTAAAAATAATTTAAATTGAAGATTGAACATCTGAGACACTGTATTTGAGAATGAAATTCGCGGACTTTAAGAGTAAAATAGTTTCGCAAATTTTCTGTAAGTACAGCAGCCAAAAGATTTTTTTTCTCGTGGAATACAAAAACTTCCGGAGAGATGGCACCAGTTTATTAAAAGAGAGAGAGACTGAGTAGAAAAATGACATGATATACATTAGAGTCCTTGTGTTTGTTTTTGTATAAATATTAAATTATAATTTGTCTTTGAACGCTCCTTGTATTTCTAATCTACAAAGATAAGCTCTATCTTCGAAGAATGCACGAGGCAGGAAGCGCGTTCACATCAAGAATGCAAGCATGCAATTAAATACAATGGGGGATTGTATTAGTATAATGTAACTGGTGAGAAGAGTTATGTTTCGCGGGTTACATGTACATTGTACATAAAACATGTGCTAACAGTTGCGTTGGCGATGTAACAAGTACAGCTCATTAAAGGTACGTAAATTATCGATTTTTTTATATGCTGCTATACAGTAGGAGCCTCTATGTATGTATGCATATATGCATGTATGTATGCGTGTATGTAGGTATGTATGTACGTACTTATATCTATATGCATGTATGTGTGTTTGTATGTATGTATTTATGTATGTATGTATGTATCATGTATTTATGTATGTATTTATTTATGTAGGTACGTAAGCATGTATGTATGTATGCATGTACGTACGTACGTATGAGTGTATGTATGTATTGAGATGATATGCTACGGTGGACGTAATTTTATGAATTATTATTTATTAATTATGTTTATGTCTATATTGAACATCCACTTGTAGTATCCCAATAATAATACGCCAAATAACTTTTATCGTTTGGTGTATTCACATTATTTTCAACCGCCTAGCTCATAAAACAACGTTTTCATCATAATTTTCAAAATCAACTCTTAAAACCATAACAACCAACCCTCATATATTTTTCAAAACCACCCATATTAAACAAATAAAAGAAAACATCCAAAAATTAAATAGAAATTGATAAATAAATTAAAATCAGAAATAAACATAAATCCCCTAAAGACCAAAATTTACAAATAATTAATCAAGCACCCTTTCAATATTGTTATGGTATGTATGAATGTATGTATGTTTGCATGTATGTATGAATGAATATATGTATTCATGCATGCATTTATGTGTGTATAAATATGTACGAATGCATTTTTTAATAATATGTACCTAATAGTAAACTTTTTTTTATAGTGCAGGGCGATTCTAGTGACAACATTGGAAAATGCAGATCCAGAATTAAGAGCGGAACACAACCACCCGGTCGATAATAACGAAATACAGGCAACAAAATGAGTTGAAGCGATGAAAAATGAGCTAAAGACACATTAGCTAAACCACTGCAAATATACGCTGAAGCAGTAGATACTTTGGAACACTCAACTCGTGCAGTGATGCCTTGCAAGGATTCAGCCGAACGAACCCTGAAGAACCAGAGAACTCCAAATGTTCGAGACCCTAGATCCCTAAAAAAACTTATTGTTGAGGATAGAAATATAGATAATCTCATTTAAAAATTTAAAGTTGCCTCCCATTCCTTAAAATATGGTAGTTTTTCAAAACTCACTATTAGCCTATCATACGACCCCGTTCGTCACGTTAAAAAAAAATAGGGCCCTTCGTTATTCACAGATAGCATAAGTACTAAACCTTTTTTTAAAGGCAACTGGTGTACTACGGCGAATCCCGTAATGAACGATTCCTCCTTTAAGACAGCGGTGGGGACTCATGCCTTACTCATCTAGCAAACGCTTTAGCATGATTCGTAGATGGAAATTTTTCCTTGGCCCACAATATTTTATGCAGTTCTATGTGGTACGAGTAAAGGTACAAAGGCCTTTGTAACTTGTGAATACTCCTTATTGGAAAGACGCAGTTATCGTATGAAAGTATGTTGAGGGCAATTGTCAGTAATTATTGTGAAGAACGAAACCACGTCGCCGATCCAACTTATATACATATCGATTTCGAAAAAACTGCAATGCAGGCGGTGAAAGAAATACTAGGTGATCACGTTGTCATAAGAGGGTGCTTTTACCACCTTTCCCAAACCACCCATAGAAAATTGCAAGAACTGGGCTTTGAGCAGAGATACCGGGAGGATGAACAATTTTCGAGGTTTTACGGTATGATGGATGGTTTGGCATTCTTGCCTTTGAAGCACGTAGCCAGAGGCATGATTTACCTTAAGAAAATCGTCTTTGTTGGCGTGTTGGCACACAAGATCTGTTGAATTACTTCGATTCCACATGTGTGTCAGGCACATACAAGAGATTTGGAAATAATAACAACTGTAACATGCGGTTACGAAATATTCCTCCAGTATTCCCGCCAGAAACGTGGAATGTGCATGAGGCTACAATGAAAGGAAAAACAACTACAGAGGAGGGAACCACCGGTTTTCAAATTTAGTTGGTTAGAGCCACCCGAGTATATGGGTCCTGATAAAAAAGATGAAACAGGAATTAGCAGCTGATCAAACCAAAGTGGAGCAACAGAACTTAGAAAGATTGCTACAAAAAGAGAAACGATCTGCTTATGTAATAGTGCAAGCCCGGATTTAAGTTATATGCCAAGAGTACGCTGAAGGTAAACGGGAGATAGAAAACTTTTTAAATGTAATTAGGCACAATATTAGATTCTAAGTGTAACCGTATTTGTCAAATAACTAGTTAATAATACCTACTGTTATACTATTATAATGGGCCAGCTCGGCGCCAGCCAATTTGGCGCAGGGCCATCTCAGCACAGAATTGGTTTAGAAAAATATACAGTGATCACAAAAAAGTCCGCATCAAATGGGAAACATTTTTATTTTGTTTTTCAAAAAAGCTTTTTATGGCAATAATTTGTGCTTGTCTGAAAACCTATTTATCGCGTATTAGATATATTGAGTGATTTTTACTTAGAAACTGGCGTTTTTTGGAAATCGTTTAAATAAAAAAAGCGCAATATTTCGGAAATTAAGCAAGATTTCAAAGAGATTTTTATTGTGTGTTAGTTTTAGCTGACTGAACAATCTCAAGGCCAGAAAACAACTTTTTTCGTAAAATTTGTCTCTATCTTGACTAGTAAATGCATTATTCGCAATTATTTAAAAAAAAATTAGATTATTTTACTGATAACGGAAGTCACGTGACAACTTTTGTTTGGCCCATTTGTAATCACTTTTCAAACCTCTGGTCGCCAGTGTTTGATTTTCCGAAAAACAAAAACAATTTTCCAATTAATGCCAGCTTTTTGGCGATCATTGTATAAGTTTGTATTTGCCTTTTGTGTATTAATTGTATTTGCCTAAAAGAAAGGATTATAATATACACATACCTTGTTTATTTTACTACTGCAGATCATGTACAATAATAGCAATCTATTCTTGAGATTTTAAGATTTGGAGTGTAATGTAGGGTTTTTGATGTGGCAGTATGAGTTGCAAACTTATAAGGTCGTACTAATATTTGGAATCCAAGTGCAATAGCTAAAGCTGATAATTATATGCACTCAAATGTACAAAAATATGCGCATACATATGCATCAATTTTGTTGAGTATATACACCCAAAGTTACTATATATGCAAATAATATGCTCTAATTTGTTAAAAAAATAAGTAGAAGTATTCTAAATAATGTTAAAATTTTAATAATTTTGTATGAGTATATTTTTTTCTCTAATTTTTATTCAAAGATTCATTTTAACGTTTGACTATATAAACATGGACTGCCAACTCCAACTTCACGTTGTAAGCCAACATAAAAATGAGACTTTCCTTAACCCCGCCAGACTATTATTCACCCAACACTCGAAATTCGACTCTTGAAATGGATTCTATATTGGCTGATTCCTAATACAGGGTCCGGCAGCATAACTTCCTTTTTTCAAAACGCAATAAAACCCATTTTATGAATCAGAATTTTTTATGATTTTTTTTTATAATGTAGGTACATATCTAAAGTTATGTTTTACACAGTTTTGAAAATCATATCAGGTGGGTGACGCCCCCCATTGCCCATACACTGAATAAGCCGATTTCTGGCGTTTGTCATCACCCTTACCAGCATATCAGCAGGTATTTTGGCAATTTCTGCCGGGATGTTGGCCTTCAGGTCTTGTAGGGTCCTTGGACGGTTGGCATAAACGCGGGATTTAAAAGAAACCGCACAAAAAAATCGCAAGGGATAAAATCGGGAGAGCAGGCTGGCCACTCCTAATCGCCCCTTATTGAGATGAGTCACTCAGGGAAGTGTTCCCTCAAAACATCCACCGATGCCCTTGACGTGTGAGGCGTTGCTCCGTCCTGTTGGAACTAAATGTGCCCTAAGTCCAATTCATCAAATCGTGGGAAAAAAATCCTCCAACATGTTCACATATCGGTCTGAAGTCACTGTTACTGTGACCTCATTTTCTTCAAAAAACCAGGGACCAACAATCCCAGCTGAGGAAATTGCACACCACACTGTGACTTTAGGTGAATGGAAATGCCTTTGATGCAATTCTCGGGGATCGGTATGAGCCCAGTAGCGCATGTTCTGTTTGCGATCACAGAACCGTTCGAAAAGTAGGACTCGACGGCAAACACACGTTCCTCACTGTTCCAAAGTATGATGGCGACCGACATGGAAGGAAACCAAACTTTAGAACCACGCCTGTCGAATGAGACCACTCCCGCCCCGCTACGACCCCTACAGCCTGAATGGCGCGCATTTCAAAAAAGGAAGTTATGTTGCCGGACCCTGTATATTGCTTCTATGGGAAAAGTGGGGGTTGTTGGCAGATTATGTTTATATACTCAAATACAGTCAGACCTCGCCGTTCGCGGCTTTGCGGTTCGCTGATTTGATTTTACGCTGGGCACCTTTGTGCTCCCTTTTCTTTGTCGTTCGCGGATATTTGCTTTGCCGTTCGCGGATGGAATTGCCAACGTTAACTGTTTCAACTTTCACACACTAACGGCCGGTCTTATGAAAGCCACTAATCTGACGTTAACTTTAATTCGCTGTTAAAATAAACAAAAGCGCATAAACACTTTTTTACTAATGAATAATATGTCATAAGCGCCAACGTTTTGAGGAGCTTTTGTTAATTTTAACAGCGATTTAAAGTTAACGTCAGGTTAATGGCCTTTATAAGACCGGCCGTAAGTAAATAAAGCAGACGTATGCGGTTTATGTCATGAACACCTAAATAACATTATTTATCACAAACTTGTAAACACACTCAGGGCCGCGCCGCATATTTTGGTTGCCTGTGTGCGGATATTTTTTGTTGCCCCTAACTCTAGTAGTACTTTCGAAAGTAAAAAAAAACTTCAAACTCACAAAGAAATTTCCTATATTAAAAAATACAGAATAAAAATATAAAATAAAATACAAAAAAAAAGTTTATAACAAACCTTAAGAAGTTTAATACATAAATAAAATGGCTGAACTTTTAACAAAATAACAGTAAATATAAGCACAAACATATGATTAGAATAAATCTAAGTATTTACAAGAACTCAACGCGCCTGGTTTTTATTTCCGAAAACTTTTTAATAAATTCATGAAGTTGTAGTTGCTCGGCATGTTCATGTTCTATTGAAATTGTAGCCATATTGACCAGTCTAGTTTGGGTCATGGTGGTTCTCAAATAATTTTTTATAATTTTGAGTTTTGAAAATGATCGTTCGCCTGATGCTACTGATACAGGCAAAGTTAGTAAAATTCTTAGCGCAATCACAGTGTTAGGAAACGTAGTGAATAAACTGTTTTCTAAAATATATTCCAGTACGTTAAAAGCAGTCATACTAGGTCTTACCATATACTTCAAAACATGTATTTCTTGGTAAAGTTCTAGGGCATCAATGTCCGTTTCATTTCTACTACGGTCAGACAGTTTTAGTTGTAGGTCTTGGCAGTTATTTAAAATGGCTTCATCTTCAACTTCTTTTAAACCGTGCACATTATAAAGAAAATTAAACAAGCTACTGTGTTCTTTTATTAGGTCAAATCTATTATTTAAGGAACTTAAACCCGTGTCTATTACAATCAAATAAAAAATTGTAATAGGGCAAAAACCTAAGAAATGTTCATGGACTTCTACCTTTCTAGATGTGGTGTTTAGTTTTACGAAACGAATGATTATCGTTAATTGTTCCATGTGACTAGCATGGGGTGTGCAGTCTAATATTAAAGAGAAATATTTTGACTCTTGTACCATTCTCAAACTAGATTCTTTTATTTCATTTGACAATAAATTTAGGATTTCGTTCTGAATTTTGTCGCCCAGATAAGTAGGCATATATTTCAAACTTTTTGAAGTTTGAATTCGTCTTACATGGGCTGACATAGTAGCATCGAATTTAGACACCATTTCAACAAGTTTTAAAAAATTCCCGTTATTGGCATCAAAAAATTAATTTGATTTTCCACGAAACGCGAGATTTTGACGAGCCAAAAATTGTATGAAGTATATAATTTGTTCTATCACGTCATACCAATGTTTTTTTTCAATGTTATAAACTTCTTGTTGAATTTTGTCTATAGTTGTTTGGGTCTTAAATGCTTTTGCTAGTTGTATCCATTTGTTGCAATTTTTAATGTGTATTGAACTTTTTTCCTGCCTGTATAATATCAACGATAAATGTTACCAGTCAGCTGAACCTTCAGTGACTAAAGTATGGCTTATGCTCTCTGTAAATAATTTACAACAAAAACAAAAAACTGAATTTTTGAATACCGAGTACAATAACCAATTTCTTTCGCATTTCTCGCCATTTGGCAATGTCCTATAATAATATACGTCAGAAAATTTGCGTCCCTTCTCATCGGCAGGATAGTTACGTTTTTTACTTGCTTAGGTGGATTTTGTACCAAGATTTGAATAGAGTTATTTGATAAATTATCTGGCCACATACCAGGATCATCACTTATTATATCTTCGGCAAGTTTGGGTGGGAAAGGGGCTGTTACATGCTGATGAATTTCCTCCTGGCCATCTCCTAATTCTTGCTCAGTTTTTTCTTCGATGTCTTCAGAGGACTCTTGCTCGGCTTTACTAGTAGATGTAGATGGTTGCGGGTGTTGTAATTTCAAATATTTTTCTAAGCCCCAGCTTGTTTTTCTACATTTTTCCGGTTTTCTATTTGCTTTTTTCTATGTTGATAACCAGATTCTTGTTTTATCGGCATTGTTCAGCTGCAGTAATTAAATGTCTGAAAGCATAACAAAGTAAAGAAATGAGAAAAAATTCAAAACGAATTTCAGTCCCGAATAAAAAGAATTTAAAAATTGAAAATTATTTGATTACTTACATTTTTCGCTTTTGTCTCCGTACTACTTCTATTACAACACTCAACACAACTTGCACACTTTATCACTTGAATGCGGAAATGACAATGAACCCGAAAATGTTATTTTCTCCCTAAGAGAAATAGAACTAAACATAAATCGAATTGCTGCAGCCAAAACAGTAATAAATAATCGTTTTAAAGATTCGTACGTGCTTAATATTTATTTACAAAGTTTTCGGGTGTGTGATCGCGTTTATCAAGATAAGACGGATCGGTTTACATAATCAACTCGGTAGGCATGACATTTTATTTTTCACTCTTTGATAATTTTTATTAGATAGGGAGACTCAGTAATAGAAGAATAAAACATATCGAATTCCCTTCGTGTTGCCCCTAAACGGACTGTTGCCCGTGTGCGGTGCACACACCGCACACTGGGGCGGCGTGCCCCTGAACACATTTATCGAGCCCATTCCTTTGATTCTCTTATTACCAAATCGGACCTGACATAAATTGTAAAATTATAACTTGATTTGTTAGTTGCAGTCAGTATGTTTTATGCTTTTTTATTGTTTTTTGTTTTAGTGTTTTTTGCTTCATATTTTATGTTTTGAAAATGTACGTATTTGCATGTTTCTATACGCACGTTTATTTATTTTTGAATTTTTTGAAGTTGCATAGTATAAATAAACCTAGTTTATGGAACTTAACCCCGTTTTTATCATTTATGTGTTTACTTACGCAACACCGGCGTGAAAACAGCAGCCAAAAGATAGCAGCCAAATTTAACGACGATACCCGAAGCAACCACACACACTACCACGTATAAGCTATTATTCGATTTCCGTAGTTTAAAAACCATACATAGCCAGAAATACCTAAGGAATAAATATCTATATTAACAACAATATCCTAACAACTAAATAAAAGCTCTAATACATGCAAGCTGTCGAAGAGGGTAGCAGCCAACCCAAAAATATTCAAAAATTAATTACAAGAAAACTGTACATGGTGCCACGATTAAACTTATACATAAATTAAGTTGCCCCATAAGCAATCTAACAGTGCCCCTGCCAAACACTCGCAAGCCGTCGAAGAGGGTAGCAGCCAACCCCAAAATATTCAAAAATTAATTACGAGAAAACTGTACATGGTGCCACGATTAAACTTATACATAAATTAAGTTGCCCAATAACCAATCTAACAGTGCCCCTGCCAAACACTCGCAAGCCGTCGAAGGGGGTAGCAGCCAACCCCAAAATATTCAAAAATTAATTACGAGAAAACTGTACATGGTGCCACGATTAAACTTATACATAAATTAAGTTGCCCCATAACCAATCTAACAGTGCCCCTGCCAAACACTCGCAAGCCGTCGAAGGGGGTAGCAGCCAACCCCAAAATATTCAAAAATTAATTACGAGAAAACTGTACATGGTGCTACGATTAAACTTATACATAAATTAAGTTGCCCCATAACCAATCTAACAGTGCCCCTGCCAAACACTCGCAAGCCGTCGAAAAGGGTAGCAGCCAATCCCAAAATATTCAAAAATTAATTACGAGAAAACTGTACATGGTGCTACGATTAAACTTATACATAAATTAAGTTGCCCCATAACCAATCTAACAGTGCCCCTGCCAAACACTCGCAAGCCGTCGAAGGGGGTAGCAGCCAACCCCAAAATATTCAAAAATTAATTACGAGAAAACTGTACATGGTGCCACGATTAAACTTATACATAAATTAAGTTGCCTCATAACCAATCTAACAGTGCCCCTGCCAAACACTCGCAAGCCGTCGAAGGGGGTAGCAGCCAACCCCAAAATATTCAAAAATTAATTACGAGAAAACTGTACATGGTGCCACGATTAAACTTATACATAAATTAAGTTGCCTCATAACCAATCTAACAGTGCCCCTGCCAAACACTCGCAAGCCGTCGAAGGGGGTAGCAGCCAACCCCAAAATATTCAAAAATTAATTACGAGAAAACTGTACATGGTGCCACGATTAAACTTATACATAAATTGAGTTGCCCCATAACCAATCTAACAGTACAACTGCCAAACACTCGCAAGCCGTCGAAGGGGGTAGCAGCCAACCCCAAAATATTCAAAAATTAATTACGAGAAAACTGTACATGGTGCCACGATTAAACTTATACATAAATTAAGTTGCCCCATAACCAATCTAACAGTGCCCCTGCCAAACACTCGCAAGCCGTCGAAAGGGGTAGCAGCCAACCCCAAAATATTCAAAAATGAATTACGAGAAAACTGTACATGGTGCTACGATAAAACTTATACATAAATTAAGTTGCCCCATAACCAATCTAACAGTGCCCCTGCCAAACACTCGCAAGCCGTCGAAGGGGGTAGCAGCCAACCCCAAAATATTCAAAAATTAATTACGAAAAAAGTGTGCATGGTGCCACGATTAAACTTATACATAAATTAAGTTGCCCCATAACCAATCTAACAGCGCCCTTGCCAAACACTCGCATGCCGTCGAAGGGGGTAGCAGCCAACCCCAAAATATTCAAAAATTAATTTCGAGAAAACTGTACATGGTGCCACGATTAAACTTATACATAAATTAAGTTGCCCCATAACCAATCTAACAGTGCCCCTGCCAAACACTCGCAAGCCGTCGAAGGGGGTAGCAGCCAACCCCAAAATATTCAAAAATGAATTACGAGAAAACTGTACATAGTGCTACGATAAAACTTATACATAAATTAAGTTGCCCCATAACCAATCTAACAGTGCCCCTGCCAAACACTCGCAAGCCGTCGAAGGGGGTAGCAGCCAACCCCAAAATATTCAAAAATTAATTACGAGAAAACTGTACATGGTGCCACGATTAAACTTATACATAAATTAAGTTGCCCCGTAACCAATCTAACAGTGCCTCTGCCAAACACTCGCAAGCCGTCGAAGGGGGTAGCAGCCAATCCCAAAATATTCAAAAATTAATTACGAGAAAACTGTACATGGTGCCACGATTAAACTTATACATAAATTGAGTTGCCCCATAACCAATCTAACAGTGCCCCTGCCAAACACTCGCAAGCCGTCGAAGGGGGTAGCAGCCAACCCCAAGATATTCAAAAATTAATTACGAGAAAACTGTACATGGTGCCACGATTAAACTTATACATAAATTAAGTTGCCTCATAACCAATCTAACAGTGCCCCTGCTAAACACTCGCAAGCCGTCGAAGGGGGTAGCAGCCAACCCCAAAATATTCAAAAATTAATTACGAGAAAACTGTACATGGTGCCATGATTAGACTTATACATAAATTAAGTTGCCCCATAACCAATCTAACAGCGCCCTTGCCAAACACTCGCAAGCCGTCGAAGGGGGTAGCAGCCAACCCCAAAATATTCAAAAATTAATTTCGAGAAAACTGTACATGGTGCCACGATTAAACTTATATATAAATTAAGTTGCCCCATAACCAATCTAACAGTGCCCCTGCCAAACACTCGCAAGCCGTCGAAGGGGGTAGCAGCCAACCCCAAAATATTCAAAAAATAATTACGAGAAAACTGTACATGGTGCCACGATTAAACTTATACATAAATTAAGTTGCCCCGTAACCAATCTAACAGTGCCCCTGCCAAACACACGCAAGCCGTCGAAGGGGGTAGTAGCCAACCCCAAAATATTCAAAAATTAATTACGAGAAAACTTTTTGCCGAGTGCATTCACAATAATCACAGATGCAAAAAATTCATTATTGCGATAAATAACAAACAAGCTACAGTGTACAGCTCATCTTAAAATTTTTGCCATAGAGAAAAACTGACCACATACGTTAAAGGGATTGAACGGTCTATCGTCAAAAAAAGCATTTTAAACTGCCTACCTCAATAATATAAGAAAAGGACAATTTTGGATGCTAACTGTGCTATATTGGAACAGCGAAACTTACAAAATATTAAATCTGATTCTACTTTGCGCAAAATTGGATCAGAAGCTAAAACCAACCTGGACAGAGACAAAAACGATATCCTAGATTTAATTAATATGCAGATTGAACACAGCGAATACATTAAAGAAATCTCTATTCCGTTTAATATTAAATTATACAGCAATGAACAATTGCATGTTCTTAGCCAACAAAACACGAACAAACTGTTACCAGTAATATAGTTCGATGCAACTGGTGGTCTCGTCAGAACTCCTGCAAATAATAACAAAAGGTATATCTTTATACAGCCGTTGTAAAAGCACTACCAGCAGAACGGCTGTTTCCTATATTTGAAATGATATCCTCACAACATTTTGCCAAATCAATTTTCAAAATTCTAAACGATTTTAGGGTATTCTGCGAAGAAAGAAACAACTGGCCAGCGTTTGGCGCCGCAGTAACTGATTTTATTTTTGCAAACATTCATGCCATTTCTAAAGCTTGTAACAGATAACGTTAATTGAATATTTAGACCGTTGTATGAATATTATATCAGATAAAATAAAGAAACCTCAAAATTTCGTTACTCTTCACTTATGCTGTGCGCATTTTATGAAAATGGTAAGCAAAGACGTTGACCTTGTTTCGAAAAATAATACCAAAAAAATTTTTTTTAAAGAAGTAATAGCGGCATGCATTACTTTTACAGATTTTGAGGTGGTTGTAAATTGGTTCTCGAATTTTTCGTTACTTTTATCTGAACCTTCTTATAATGTTGAGGTTAAAAATGCGTACTCAAATTTAATTATCATTTGCTGTACAGGAACTCCAACTGTAGATGATTGTAAAACAGACTGCGTGTCTCTAAAAGATATGTCATAAACTTCTTCTGATAAGAATGAACGGCTATATAGTAGCAGTCCTTTTTATAAATATTTTAAAGATTTACTTCCGTCGAACCGTCTGCCAACAATCACATTACGCATACAACAAATATTTATTTTAATCGAAGCTTTCTCGACACGGTTTTAAAGAAATATTTATCATTTTTTCCACTCTGGAATGGTGTACTTTTGAAATTATTTGGGTATGATTTTAACAGATGCAGTAACGCACCCGTTGAAAATTATTTTAGTTTTTAAAAAAATAATCTATTCAAAGGTGAAAAAAAAATGAAATGCTCTAGATTCATCCGTAGAACAAGAGAGCATGTACTATTTCTTCACAAGGAATCAACAATAAAAATTATGAAAACTAAACTCACGGGGAAATCCAAATTATCACTTAATTTCTCAGAAAATAATTCGCAAGAAAAATGGAATAAAAAGAAGAAACCTCTACCTACTCATTTCTTAGGCAATTATTTAAGAAAACAGAAACTCGCTGTAGAAAAAATCCTGAAACCAACAAAAGTGACATGAGCCAATTAATTTTATTAGATGACTTTACCTAATGTGTGTATTGTGGGTTAGGTACAATCGACAAACAAACTGCATGGGTTCAATGCGATCAATGTAAAGAGTGGGTGCATCAACAATACGAATTGCCAGATAATTGTAGTTCTTTCAGTGGTACCTTTATCTGCAAATTTTGCACTGAAAAAGACTCAATTGCTACGCATGATGTCGTTCAGTCAATGTCTGATATTTTTATTAAAAAATGTGAATCATATCTGGAATCACTCACACTTACTACAAACCAAATTTCCGAACTTGAAATTGACACACGTGGTCAGAGGAGCGCTGAAAGTTGGATAAAAGAACGTCAAAAGCGATTGACTTCTTCCTACTTCGGAAGAGTAGTTAAAGCTAGGAATCCTTCTTCGTATTCATCGCTTATAAAAGACATCCTATGTGGAAAATCTATTAATAACGAAGCCACTCAGTACGGTATTAAATGCGAGAAGAAAGCAATAGAGCAATATGCAGAACAAATTAATACTTGTGTGAACGAAGTTGATTTATTAATTCACAGAGACTACCCTTTCATAGGTGCATCTCCTGACGGCTTTGTAGCCGAAGATGGTATTATAGAAGTTAAGTGTCCATTCTGATCGCGAAATGTATATCCTAATGATTTAAATATTGACTACTTAGATGTATATAAGAAACTTAAAATAACACATTCGTATTATTATCAAATATAAGGCGTCCTAGAAGTTGCAAATCGCCAATGGTGCGATTTTGTTATTTATACATCTAAAGGAATTAAGGTAGAAAGAATACAGCGGGGACAGAAGCTTTTGGTCTCGTATTTTTCCTAAACTAAATTTTATTTATTTTATTTATTTCCGGAAATTGTTGCTCCTTGTCAACAATTATCGGCACAAGACCGTCGATGGACAACGATAAAACCACTCGTTTTCCTAGAAAATGGATTGGTAGATGATATTTTGTTTTATAAAACATTAGAAAATGGACGAGGATATATAGTAGCTTGCTACAGTAATCCAGATTGCTGCTATCGGTTGCACATTAATGACTACGAAACGTTAAATACTAGACAGAGCTGGGCAGTAATTAATTACTTTTTAATTAAATTACTAATTAAGTTCCTTTTTGTGTATTTGCCTTAAAATTGAATTGCTTTTCAAAATGCCGGAATTGTAATTGGGAATTGCCATTTTTGTTAAAAAGTACTTGAAAATTACTTTTTGAAAGTAATTAATTACTACATTCAATTACTCAATTACTTTTGTGTAATTAAATTACTCTAAAGTATTTAAATTACTTTACAAGTATTTGAATTACCTGTGGTAATTGAAATTACTCGAGGTAATTGAATTACTTTGTGGTATTTCAATTACTGAATTACTGATTGGGTGCCAAATCTCCAGAACGCAAAAAAATAAAAGAAGTTACATATTAAGCAAAATTCTGTTGAAGGTATCGAACTTTAATAGTGGTTTATTGTTTGTTTTTAACTTGGTAATCTGATCGCGGTACTATGCGTCAGATTTGCGCCTGAAAATTCCCTTATCATCGCTTCAGAAGGAATGATGTTTATGTCACGTATTGGCCATTATTAATCACTGCGAATTTAAACCGCAGTCTTTGCAATACTTAGCAAAGTCGACAAATAAAGTCCTGTTGACCGCCGATTAGGTTTGGATTTTGGACGCTTAATTTACCTTTTTATGGTGTGAAGTATCGGCTCGTTTGAAAATTTTGTTCGTGTTTGGTTATTTTCTTAAGTGAAATTATAAAACAGACGTTCGCTGGATCGGAAATAAGACTATCCAAAAGGGTTCTACTTTCCTCACAAAAAACATCTACTTATTTAACAGATTTAGAGATAAAATCAGCTAATTGAAATTTTTTTAACAACGTAAGTAAAAAATTTTGTCGTTTTTGTCATTACACATAATTAAAATTATCTTTATTTAAAAATATATTTTACGTTTCGCTAATTCATTGCTAGCTTCATCAGAAACATTGGTTTAAAATATAGGACAAAGGGACATTTACTATAACAATCTGTAAAATATAGGCACATGTTAGTGTTTGGACTTGTGAAAGAATAAGTATCCTCAATTATGTCAATTTACCTGTCTTTTGTTTTCAAAAAGTTTTAGTAGTTGGAATGGTAACATCTTTTATTGTTGATACGATCTCGTTAGATAAAACATTCTTAGTTTACATAGTTTGTAGCTGTTTTTGTATCTGCTGTACAAGTTCTTATTTCAATCAGCGGTTTTCAACTAGGTTTATCAGTCACCTGTCAACTTTCAACAGTCCCTGATTACACCAAATTGATATTTTGTTTTAAAATTTCAAGTTACCCAATACATTTTTTATAGCTATTTGTATTACTAGGGAGTAAAATGTATCATTCTCACCCGCGGATGTAATTTAATTCTTCAGCGTTAGCGAGAACAGTACCTAATCAATTGTAATCATGCAAGGGCGGAAATTACGTTTTAGTCCAGAGTTATACATTAAACACTTTTACATTTTTTGATGTGGCAATCTCTTGTATTCAGCTGCATTCAAAAATATTTAAATATGAAAACCTGAAGGTTAGTTGATTAATCACATTGCCTCCCGTCTGTAATGGCAACGGTAGTCAATGTATTATATTCCCTCCCACTGCCATTGGAAACCGACCAGGGAACCAAACGTACCTATATTTTCGGGAAACCCCTAACAGGCGACAAAAAAATGTTACTTTCGTATATAGAAGTAAAAGAATATTTTATCTGTTAGCAACATGATATTGTACATTTTCGTCATAGAAACAAAATATAAAAAGCTACTCATAACTCCCAAGGGACTTGTCAAATTATTTCTTCCTTAAACTCATGGTAACAATGCAACTACAATTAACGTTTTAGCAACCATACAATGAGGCAATCCTTGATGTTTCTTACATATTCTAGTTTTAAATGTCATTATGACATTTTGAAATGTCATACTATTTTTACGAATATGCTAGTAGAAAAAATATTGTATGCACCACGGGAGATATTCATGTTCTTTACCGTCGGTTGACTTACAGATCTCGGGCCAAAGCCCTCAGTCTGTAACACATGTCAACCTCAGGGAAAAAACATATTCATATCTCCCTTAATGCATAAATATCTATTCTAACTGAGCCAACAAAAAATACTCAAGTTGCGCCAATTGAATTACCACGTAGTGTTCTACAAAATCTAAATAGAAATTTGCTGTCTAACAATTAAAAAATCCAATGCTCCACCCTGTATACTTAGGTAAGTTACATATTTTCATCATGCAGCCTCATGTTAGGCGTTCTTCAAGTTAAGAAAAGTGAGAGTTTTTCAACGTTTAATTTACGAGCGAGCGATGCAAAACGAGTGGATTAATTTATTACGAACATAGAAAAATTACTTTTATAACATATTCAGCGTGCTATTTTTTCTAATATAATTACAAAATGTAGCCAAAATGAAATTCGACATTTCTCCATATTCAAAAAAAATTATTGTTTTTAAATCAACAGTGAAGAACGTCGAAATCGGCAGTGAAGAACGTCGAAATCGTCAAATAAAATACGAGAAATGGGCAGTGAAGTAATCCATACGATAGGTAAACGTCAACCGACGTCAACATAACCTACAAAGTTGGTTAAAATGTTGTAATTACGCGATTTCTCGAATTTAAAAAACAATGTACCCCTCGGCACTGGAAGTTCCTTTTTATCCCTCATGTGGTTTATTTGCTTTGGCCCTACGGGCCTCGGCAACTAAATCCGCAATCGTGATAAAAAGCTCAACTTCAGTGATAACCTCTGTGGAAACTAATATAAAAAAATATATACATTTGAACTTTCAAGTCCCTATACCTTCTTACTGAAGAGATTTGTACTAAGGTATATTAGGTTTAATCGGTTTATTATAACCATTGATTAAATAAGTAGAAGAAGATACGCAGCTTTACGGAGCTGATTGTGCTGTAGAAATGTAGCGACCTACAGATGGCGCGTCTCTCGCCGTTTCTACCGAAACATTTTCAGTTTGCCGGCAACAGCTGTCGCGTGAACATCTAGCTTTGGTTGGATCGTGCTCTGTGTTTCAAAGCATTGATTTAAATAATTAGCAATGCCTAAGCCATTGGTTTCTCATACTTGTGTGTATATTAACTGTAATAATTCTATAAAGAATCAGCGCAACCTAAGTTATTTTAAATTCCCCGTCAAGGATGTTAAAAGATGCGAGGAATGGAAAAAAAATTGTGGTAACATTATTATAGCAGAAATGGACAATGAAGACTTATGTCAGAAATTAATTTGTGAGGAACACTTTGCAACTAAAGACATTTCATGCAGTTCTGTGAGAAAAGTTTTACAAAAATGTGCAATACCGAAACAATTTGTTTTTGACGTTGATGAAATCGTGGACCTTATTCCTGTACATAAAGTTGTGGAAGGTAAGTCGTGTTACAGTTTTTCATAAATTAGTTCAGGAAATGTAGCCGAATTTCCCTACATTCATTAGTTAATATGGTTGGAGGGAAAGTTATCAGGGCCGGTTTTAGGTGGGTAAAAGAATTTTATGCTTTTTTATATGATTGTATGAAGCATGCATATCCTAAAGGGAACTTTGAATTACAAATAAATTATTAATGGGTAGGTACGTAGTTTGTTTAAAATTGATAAAATTATGTTGTAAACATAACAGAATATAATAATTTATTTTGATTAACTGATATAGTCCATTTTCTAAACGCTAAAAATTCGCCAAAGTTTTAACTTCGTTGACTCAAAACCGATTTTGAAGATTGTTTTTTATTATTTCGGAAAAAGTATATAGAAAAATTCCCCATGGGTGAGAAAGTGTGCTTTTTATTTTTTCAATTGTTATTAACAAACAAGTGGTTTTTAATATACTCGTAATTAAAAAATGTGTAACTATTTTATTTAATCAAAACAATTGCTTAAAATTTGATAACATAAGGTTTTTGGGGTCGCAGATTACGAATCTGGCCTCAAAATGGGTCTAAAAACAAAATGGTGTCGAAGGTCTAATTTTTTATTTTATTTATTTTTTATTTTTATTAGATGTCTGGGGGTTTTTGGGGTCGCGGATTACGAATTTGACCTTAAAACTCAACTAAAATAAAAAAGGAGGACCAAAATGGCGGAAAGGGGTCAATTTTTGTTTTATTTTTGATACCTATACCTAGGGGTTTTTTGGGTCGTTCATCCCAAGTGGTGTCTGAAAAATGGTGGAAAAAATTATAGAAGAGTTAAATGAGTATTAAAGATATTATATTTTAATTGATTTATTAAAATTAACTCAAGATACATTTAAAAACAAGAAAAAAATTATTTAGCTTTAGTTTCTTTTTCCTCTACTTCTTCCATTGACACTGCCGGTCGTAAATTAAGGCAACTATTTCCGCCACATTCACAGCAAGCCGCCGAGCCTAAAGGCCACTTTTCCTACACCCACAAGCTGGCCCGCAACTAGTTTTGTAGTTGCAAAAAAATATAGATTTTTTGTGGAGCTGGTTCTTGTGTCATTAGGATTGGAAAACACTTTCCTGTATCATATTTCGAACCCCAATCTTCCCTTGAAATATCTTGGTTTTCCAGCCACAACTGTGTTTGCAAATACACGCGTTTTAAATGTTATTCTGCTGAATCCATCGTAGGGCATAATGATGCTAAATTAACGCTACTTTTTTTAGTAGACGCCTTAATAAAAGAACAAACCTAAAATTCAAAATGTTTTTATTTAAAAATATATGTATTGTATTGTCTGTAACCTCATTTAATTTGCGGTATATGAATAATAAAAAACTTTCAATCAATTAAACATTCCTGTAAGAGTTTAAGCAGTTACCTTTCTTTGCACCATACATTGCAAGCATACATTTTATACCAACATTTTTTTATCTAAATGTTTGTAGTCTCTTGTAAATCACTGTGATTTTCAAATATTTTGGCAAATTTATTCTTTCCTGAACATGGCCATTGCTTCACTTACTAAGACTTATCCATGTGGATCTTTAATAAGGTGCCGGTCCTATTCGTCTTCCTCATCCTTATATGTCTTCAATATATTAAACTAGATTCAAAAGCCATGATCTGCACCTTGACACCAAAACTCGAATGCCAAGATGCTACATTTTTCCCATCTTGCTCTATTGGGTCGAGTCCTGGACATTTAACGAAACAATCACAAAAAAATCGAAGCCTTTGAAATGTGGCTATACCGGAGAATATTGCGGATATTATGGAAAGACCGTGTAATAAATATTAAAGTTCTGGAGAGAATGAAAAAAAAGTAAAGAGATCATGAACAACATCAAAATACGCAAACTCCAATACCTCGGATATATAATGAGGAATGAGAATAAGTACACCCTACTACAATCTATTATACAAAGTAAGATATATGGCAAACGTGGACCAGGACGCAGAAGAGTATTTTGGTTGCAAAACCTAAGGGCGTGGTATGGGATATTGTTTTATTTTTTTTATTTTTGGCAGGTTTAAAATATATATATCTTTATCAGGAGAAACTAAAGCTGTAGTAAAGTAATAGGTCTATATTCTCTGATACTACGACTATGTTTTTATTTGATGCATTGAGAGTTGTTGTAACTATTAACCGATCAGCATCACTTTCAGCTTGAGAGCAGGGATATTATTTGCAGCTAAAGTTTCTTTTGAAAAATCAATAAAACGACATGAAATACATTTGCCAGAAGTTTTTCTTGATACAACTTTAAAAACATGTCTCTTTCAAATCGAATATCTGGTGCAGTTTTCGTTTTTAGACGTCGGTCTCCTTCAGCACATTTTATTCTGTTTCTGATAATCGACAAAAACACTTGCTTTTTCGATAATTACGTACAATAAAATTAATTTATCTAAAATTGCACCATACTGTTGAACAAGTTGCCATTTGTTTTTATGTAATAACATTCCTCCGTCCGTCACAAACAGAAAAATCTATTAATTCAGTAATATCTTTTGGAAATTCTACAAAGAGGTTGTAGAAAACACATTTTTAGGCGTTGGAATTTAAACGTATGTATTCGTATGTTATATTTAAATCTATTTAATCTATTTAAATTTGAGTTAATTTAACAATTTAGAATTTTATTTGTATATAATGTTTATTAAATAATAATAATAATAATAATCGTACAGAATAAAAATTAACCTTTTAATGCTATATTTATAATTACTGAGTAATTCAGAAATAAAGCTATTTTGCCGCTTTAAAGACGCTATTTTTAATTTTTGATAATTTTTAACATACAATTTGAGATCAGCGACCCAAAAAACCCTATATAGATAAGAAATAAAGTTAGAATTAAAAAAATACGCTTTTTCGCCATCTTGGATTCGCCATTTTGTGTTTTAGTTGAGTTTTAATGTGAAATTCGTAATCAGCGACCCCAAAAACCCCTACACATCTAATAAAAATTAAAAAAAGAAAATAAAAAATTAGACCCTTGACGCCATTTTGTAGACGCCATTTTTGTTTTTAGACCAATTTTGAGGCCAGATTCGTAATCTGTGAACCCCAAAACCTTATGTTATCAAATGTCAGGCAATGGTTTAAATAAATAACGAAGTTATATTTTTTTTAATTAAGAATATATTAAAAAACACTTATTTGTTAATAACAATTGAAAAAATAAAAAGCACACCTTCTCACATATGAGGAACTTTTCTATAAACTTTTTCCGAAATAATAAAAAAAAAATTTCAAAATCGGTTTTGAGTCAACAAAGTTAGAACTTTTTTTCTTTAGTAAATGGACTAATAGCATTGCTGATAGCGTTATTTGGCAGGCACATATTTACAGAACTAAAACTTGCCTCCAGCGCCAAATTACCTAGCGCCGGCCCTGAAAGTTATGTTATTTATACGATTATGCTGCCTTTTTCAATTTACATTTTTTGGTCTCAGATGTTCCACAAGAGACTATTTCTCCGAGGTTACCTGCAGCGGGTACTAGTGGAATTCGTGAATTAAAAACGTATGTGGCAAAACATAAACGTTCTCACTCTTCGTCGGATTTAGACAATTCAGTCCCATCGAAAATCATTAAGTTAAAAGAATCCTCCAAATTGTGGGAAAGCGATTCATCCGTGTCATCCGTCGTCAGCACGAGACTATTGAATATGCCATCTCCAAAAACGGGAAAAAATTTAACTCTAACACCTAAGTGCAAAAAACTTAAAGCTAAACTAAATCTACTTAATAAAAAAATGAAAGCAAGGAATATTCAGAACGATCGATTAAAATTGAAGTGTAGGAAATTTTCCACCAAAAACATTGTTGAAAATTCGCTCATCAATAAAAGTAAAGCAGTAAAGAACTTCACCAACATGCAATTATTTCACAGAAAACACACGCGTTGGTCATATAATGAAAAACAGTTAGCGCTATCTTTGTATTATAAATCGCCAGGAAATTACACGTATATGGGAAGAAAGTTAGGTTTTATTTTACCATCCGTAAGAACGATCCAATCTTGGTTGAAAATTTCAAATATGACAACAGGCGTAAAAACAAATTTAACAAAAAAGTTAGCGATTAAAGTTGGAATCATGAGTGACAGAGAAAAAATGTGCGTGGTTATGTTTGACGAAATCATTCTTAAGAAAAAACTAGAGTATAATAAACTGCAAGATGTAATTGAAGGTTATGAGGATCTGGGACACTTGGGACGAAACGACAAAATTGCCAATACCGCGATGGTATTTTACTTACGAGGACTCTTGCACAACTGGAAAATTCCCTTTTGCTATTATATATCTGCGGGACCAATAAAGAGCGATCTTTTAAAGGACTTAATTACTACAGTTATTTCCGAATTAATTACTATTTCTTTAAAGCCCATGATTCTAGTATGTGACCACGGAACCAATAATAGGGGCGCTTTGTCAAAATTGGGCGCTACCAAAGAAAATCCAGTGATATACGTCGATAACATGAAAATCTATACTTGTTTCGATCCTCGAAATTGTTAAGGCTGAAGAAGATTTGTATTCTGGCAATGAATTTTATTTACTGTGTAAGGATTATGGTGCAGAAAACATTAAATATTTGAAGAGGCCGTCAGACTGCTTTATAAATTTTATTTCTAAGTTATTGTCGCTCTTTAATGTGTCATTCACTGATTTTAAATGTGCTAAAAATGTTGCTAAAAATATCACGAACTGTTTAACTACAGAAACCGCACAATTGTGTGAACAAATTTGTAAGAACCACATGGAGGACACTATTAATTTATTAATTAAGGTAAAAATTTATAAAAACCTTAAAAATGAAACTGAACGTATCGACTCAATGCGAATAGCTTCTAGTAAAATGAAAAAGGAACATAGAAAAGTCAAAATATTGTCTTAAATTTACATGTAGTAATAGAGTTTATTTAAGATTTTAAAGAAAATTTTGAAATGAAATGTATATATACTTATTTGTATGATTGAAACCTATTGAGTTCAGAGCCGTAACTAGGGCGTGGCAAAGGTGGCGCCCGCCACAGGCGCAACTGCGTTGAGGGCGCAAAATTACTGCAATTTTTATTAAAATAAAAAAATAATAATAATGCTCCATTAAAAATTGCCAATTTGCATTCAAACTCGGATCAAGTTAAAGCTTACTTTCAATTTTAACACGTTTGACCTTGAAATTTCTCAAAATGTTTTTATTTTATTTGCATGTTTGAATGAAGGGAGCGCAAGTTATAAAATTGCCACAAGCGCTTAATACTCTCGTTACGGCTCTGATCGAGTTTATGATCTATTTTAAGGAAATTAACGTTTCGAATAAATTAATATTATGTGTTTTTCTCGTATTTGTTTACACTTGTCTCTTTTTTAAACTTTGACGTTTTTATACTATTGGTGAAATTACTTTCTAAATATTTGTATTGTGAACAATTAATCTGGATTTTTCCAATAAAAATACGAACTCAAGTAAATGCACAGGGGAAACCAAATAAAAATAAAATATTTTGGAAATTGATAGTGAATCTAGTTTTCCCATATTTCGTCGTTAAAATACAAATACCTACGAAACAAATATTAACCTATGTATCGTTGGCAACGGGTGCCGTATACTTAAAGAACGTTGGCGATAGGGTCAAAGCAGGGGCGGATGGGGTGGAGTAAACCGGCCCGGGAAACCATTAACACCGGCCCGGTCCATTTTTATTAAAAAAAATGTTAGGCACTTTTTACTAAGGGAGCTATAAAAAATAAGTACTTATTCGTATTTTTCAAGCGCTTTTAATATTTCTCTAAGTAAAAATACATATTATGTACATGTTAGGATAAATAAAAACTAATGGCAACTAGTTGCTGGTCCTGGTCATTGGTATTGGACAGAAAAAAATTGTGAAACACATCATATTTTTTCAAAAAGCGGGCCTACATATCCGCTTATATTTTGTTTTCATAAACATACATATTAATATGTCGGTGCTTAATATAAAAGCGAGCTTTTAAACAAATCGCTTTCTTCGGCCAGAACATTGATTACTTCCTCATTATTTATTTTGTTTAAGACTGGAGCCTCAATATTCATAAGCATGAATGTTATGCTACTAATTTTTATTTCGGTTAAATCCGTGATTCTTTTTGTGTCCTGCGTTTTTTAATATTTTTTTAAGGGTCATAGCGATGGACCGGCTAGGGTTGCCAGATTTATAACCAACGTTTCCGGGACAATGGGGGGGGGGGGGTATGTTGTAAAATAAATTTATATTCATAATAAAAAAAATGCTTGTGCACATGCGCACCACATACCACTACACAGTAAGCAGTACGCCAATACCAACTACCACTTATACTTTTCATTTGATATGGACAATTTTATAAGTGTGTTTCTTTCAGGCCCGTTTAAAAATGTTGAAAATTCTGTGAAAAGTCTTCATAGTTCAAAAGATCAAAAGACATGCGATTTCTTTCTTTTGTTCAAAGATTATTTAGCAGGCTAAATATTCGTTCGCAAAAAGGATTGCTGACTGGTATCGACAGGACAAATAAAACAATTTTTTGAGAATGGTAGGTATACATTTTTTTAAACAAATAAGCCCAAATGTTATCGTTGGGCATATCTTTGGGAGGGGTATCAAATACAGTTTTAAGACATGCAAACTGGAAATAAAGTGAGTCAAAATCAATAACACCTTCAATTTTTAAAAATGCTGGATATTCAGGAAACAAATCCCAAGTTAGAAGTAGTTTTTTCTGATTTCAGAGACAATAAACTAAATTGTTTGTAAAATTACTGAACTAAAGTCGTATCTTTCTTCCAAGTATGTGCTAATGGATATCTGCAGCAATTTGTATGTCTGTGAAATGCTGAAATGTATGTATTTTTCTTCACTTTTTAAAAGTGCACCGAAATTACATTAAAAAGAGGTAAATTTTTGATGGAATTTTGCATTCCGGGACATTAGCTTAAAATTACGGGACACGGGACAGAGCAATGAATTCCGGGACAATCCCGGAAATCCCGGCCACCTGGCAACCCTAGGACCGCCCCCGTTATGGCCGAAGCCAGCGGCCCTTCGGGAAATTTCCCAAAATCCAGACTGGCCCATCCGCCCCTGGGTCAAAGCATTGAAAGTTACATTTCTAAATGGCTGAGCGTCGTAATCTTCGTTATTTGTTTATATATGTTCACTGCCTAACTGATAACACAAAGTGCAACTCAGTCAAATATAATCACACCGTGGCCAAAGAAAGGAAGTTGAGATATCTTCCGCTAGCGACGCCACGATCTTGCGAACCAGTTGCTGGAAGCGGGGGCCGCGGGTAGCAGGGAGATGCAGTACAGATTTTAACGTTGCGTTGCATATCTTTAGAGTTATTTAATCAATGTTATAACCTAAGGAATCTATGCCAAATCGGTGTCGCATTTTTTTGGGACACCCTGTATAATTGCTATCCTAGAATTTATTTATTTACTTACATCTTACTTCAAACCAAACTAAAAACTTTTGGTTTTGGTGAACGGTGCATGTAGCTACAAGATTTAATTATCTCAAAACCTTCAAAAGTGAAAGAATATGTAGGTTACTATATCTAACAAAACATAAAAATTAAGCATTTTTAGATTATTATTACGAATCGACACAACACTAATGATAGTTGCAACTTGCAAAAAGGTTCTACTAAATAAAACTACGTATATTACAATAATTTCCTGTGAGTAATTGAATCTCTGGTAATTAAATTACTGCATTGGGCGGTAATTGGTAATTAGTAATTAATTACTTTTTAAAAGTAATTTGCCCAGCTCTGATACTAGACAATGGTTAAATAATTATCTTGTAGACTTAGTTATGAATCTCATGAGTGGAAACAATTTCCGAGTTGTACCCACAAATTACTCTACCATAATATTTCAACAAACTAACTATATCGATTATTTCCTGTCCAACGTCAAAATTGATAAGAAAAAATTGGCAACGCCGCTACTGCAAAACGGAAATCACTGGTGTTTAGCTATTGTCGATTTCGAGCAAAAAACATTTAGCTACATAGATCCATTAGGTAGTACAATTGAAAAATCAAAGCTAAAGTTAAAAGTACTTTTGCAGTTTTTTAGCTGCTTCAATAACTACAATAAGCAATATTTGCCTTCACAGTTTTCTGAGTGGAGGATTGCCATTGTCCAACATCCAATTCAAGACGATAGCTATAATTGTGGAGTATATATTGTATATTTCTTCAGCCTGATACTTAACAATGAAGCATTGGTGGGTAATTCATTATTAACCATGGACGAATATAGGACACATATAAAAACATATCTTTTGACATCGGCAACCAGCATGATTGATAACTGCTTATTCTGTGGAGAAAGCACAGTATCGGAAAACCTTAAACAATGCAAAAGTTGCCATCGTTTTGTACATGTACGATATTTATTATCTGTAGGTACAACAAGTTTAAAAAACAATCTCTGTCCCCTTTGTTGCAATTACTAAATACGTACACCCTACTGGAGATTTTAAAAAATATATAAATAGCCCTGACACAACTAAATACAACAATGACTTACACTAAACCTTACAGCTACCCTCCACATCACTTCAGTACTATTAACTAACACTTACAGAACTAATTGAAAAACTGTGTATATATGTATACAGCGTTCCCATAACCAATTTTTGAATACCTTTGGAATGGCTGCTACCTCCTTCGGAGGCTGACGAGTGTTTGGCAGGGGCACTGTTAGATTGGTTATGGGGCAACTTAATTTATGTAACGGGTGTTCATAAACAGTCGTCATCCCAGTTGCTTTGAAAAACAAAATGTTATGTCTTTGATTAATTCGTGCAACACAATGAAACGTCATTGAGTACTGTCATAGCGCATTTTTTCTCAATTTTAATAGACATACGTTTCTGAAGTCAAAACCTACTGGGATGACGACTATTTATGAACACCCGTTATAAGTTTAATCGTGGCACCATGTACAGTTTTCTCGTAATTAATTTTTGAATATTTTGGGGTTGGCTGCTACCCCCTTCGACGGCTTGCGAGTGTTTGGCAGGGGCACTGTTAGATTGGTTATGGGGCAAATTAATTTATATATAAGTTTAATCGTGGCACCATGTACAGTTTTCTCGTAATTAATTTTTGAATATTTTGGGGTTGGCTGCTACCCCCTTCGACGGCTTGCGACTGTTTGGCAGGGGCACTGTTAGATTGGTTATGGGGCAACTTAATTTATGTATACGTTTTATCGTGGCACCATGTACAGTTTTCTCGTAATTAATTTTTGAATATTTTGGGGTTGGCTGCTACCCCCTTCGACGGCTTGCGAGTGTTTGGCAGGGGCACTGTTAGATTGGCTATGGGGCAAATTAATTTATATATAAGTTTAATCGTGGCACCATGTACAGTTTTCTCGTAATTAATTTTTGAATATTTTGGGGTTGGCTGCTACCCCCTTCGACGGTTTGCGAGTGTTTGGCAGGGGCACTGTTAGATTGGGTATGGGGCAAATTAATTTATGTATAAGTTTAATCGTGGCACCATGTACAGTTTTCTCGTAATTAATTTTTGAATATTTTGGGGTTGGCTGCTACCCTCTTCGACAGCTTGCATGTATTAGAGCTTTTATTAAGTTGTTAGGATATTGTTGTTAATATAGGTATATTCCTTACGTATTTCTGGCCATGTATGGTTTTTAAACTAAGAAAATCGAATAATAGCTTATACGTGGTAGTGTGTGTGGCTATCTACATCTTTTGATTTTGTGGTTCCTTCGGGTATCGTCGTTAAAATTGGCTGCTATCTTTTGGCTGCTGTTTTCACACCGCTTTGCGCAACGGGGTTTTGCGCTTCGCTGCATTCTTCTGGAACGTAACCCCAGCGAGGTCTGACTGTACTTTAACAGGAACTTCCCCTTTCCTCTGCTTATTTTGATAAGCACACTGCACTCCAGCGGCAGAAAGTGAATGTAAATATCTCAATTGCACACACAATTTAATGAAATACTTAGTAAATTTTACAAAAAAAAACACAAAGTTTATAAGTATATTACAAATTATTGCTAAATATAACCAAATATGTAAAATCCAGAAGATATGCTCAAAAACGTATAAATATGCAAAATATGCAAAATTAAACTTGGTTTAAACGATTTGTTTTTATATAATTAGTATATATATGCCAAAAGTTTCGCCGGCTTATCAATTATACAAAATATGCATTTGCCATATAATATCAGCTTTAGCAATAGCACATAAACAAAAAATTGAAACCGTTCAGAACAAATGTCTTAAATATCTACGCTTTAAAGAGCGAAATCTTTATCCATACTACCATGATGAATAAATATCAGAATATTGGTTCGGAATTCAAAATCATAAAATTGGAAGTAAGAAGAGATGGCATTATTATTTATGCACAAATTAATAAATAACACAGTGGCTTGCCCTATGCTAATACTATTGGTTAAATTGTACGTTACGGCTCTAAAATGCAGAAGTCGGAAATTATTTTATTCCTGTTTGTAGAACCGATGTACCCAAAGATTCAACTTTGATAAGATTACTATTACATTGCTTCTTGATGCAGATGTTAATATTTTCAACGAATCTATAAATTCATTTAAAAAACAAGAGCTTAATATCTACTTAGCCGATTATAAAAGTCTGATATGAATTGCTCACATTTACTTTACTTGTTTTAATGATCAGATTTAATTGTCAATATTCCTACATATTTTCTACTGTCAAAAACTGTGTTTTGTTTTGTAATATTATACTGTGCGAATCTTAAGCAATGTTACTGGGTTTGCTCCCGTTTTGCTCGAACTAATTAAATAAATAAACGAATAAATAAAAAACAGGCATTGTAAATCAATTTCTTTGTTTTATTCTTTGGAAATTAAAATATGTTATAGCTTCTAGTAATTATTTATAAAGATAGTGAAAAAGATTTATATAAATTAACACAATGTTTTAAAGATGCTCGTCGAATGTGGATTCAACTCAATCAGAATTGTTGAAGATAATCATAAACGCTTTTTTGTATTATTCAACCATTTTAAATGACAATTCAGAAAATGTCTCGCACTCTTACAGTCCTGGTCTTAAACGTTTGTTATGTTTTGACCATTGCAACGCGGTAAAAATAGAAGAAACATATTTCAGGATCATGACATCGCCTCATCTGATCGAAAAATATCAGCAGACTACCTGAAGGAATTTTCTACAATACAATAAATTTAATAATTAAACTACTTAGATATTTAAAAAAAAACACCTTTATTCTTCAAGCAAAAAATAATCATTTAGCAATTCAAATATTTTCACCACCAGCCACTGCGGCTCTGCGTTATATTACCAATCGTGAAGAATTTGCTTCTTTTAAAAACTGTATTGCAACAGTAATGTAAATGAAAAATACATACACATTTTTCCAGCTATGTGATGTCAGCAAAAGTACGCAGTACATCCATCAAAGAAGCTTTAATGCTGCTCCACACGTAGAGGTTCAAGATATGCGTGTTTGATGCTTAAATACAGAATTTTCAGTACATATTTCTGAATCATCAAATTCTTGATCGTTAAAAAGATATAATATAATCATCTCTTTATGACGGTGTAACTACAAGGAGATGCGTTTTTGAACTAACATTTATGGGAACTTTCTCATACGTAAGCCGAGCTTAATTAGGTATCAGTTCTCTGATTTTGACCAACTATTTCAGGACCACACTATGTATACATGCACCTTTATTTATTTTCCAGTCCTGTAAATTTACAGTTTCAGATTATTATTGTATCATACCGACGCGAGGGCATAAATGAAGAAATCAAGAAACAAAAAACAATAAAGTGTTTGCAAGCGCCTACTGGCCCTTTTGAAATCATAAATAATACTCGGGTGACAGAGACAGTCTTCGATTATATTTCTGATCTATTTCCTCTAAATTTACTGTCAACAAATGTTACAGCTGTGTCATACCGCTGATCGGGGACGACATAAACGAAAGAACCAAAAAACAAAGAACAATTAAATGTTTTTCAAGTATGTGCTGACCATTTTTGAAGTTATACAGGGTGTTTAAAAAATACTTTCGGATATTTTACCCACTTATAGATCTCATCAATCCAAACAAAAAAGTTCTAATAAACATGGGTCCGGAAACGCTTCATTTCCGAGTTTTTTTTCTAAAAAAACGCTTTGGACGATTTTAATGAAATTTTTATAGTTTGTTTATAACTTTATGAGGTATATTTTGGACATATTACAGTTGTTCCAGTATTTCCAGAGGCGTGCCCATGGGGCATGTCGATTAGGTTTTTCCACAAAAAAAATAACGCCCAATAGATTTTTTGCAATTTTCATATATATTTTTTAACAAAGCAACTAAAAATTCAACTTTTTTGTCTCTTGATTTTTTTTGTATCTCGCTTCCTTTTCAATAAAAAATAAAGCCCATATTTTTGCAAGCCTCTGAACTTATTAAGACAATAACTAAAAGGCTCCAATATCTCAAAAACCCATCAGCCGATTTTAGTGAAACTTTTAAGGTTTATTGATGCTATTAAGGATCATGTTTTGTCGTACTTCTATTTAAATTATTTATTCCAGGAGCGGCCAAATTTTTTTTTTTTTTTTTTTTTTGAAAACTTTAACACTGTATCTCGGAAACGGAGGGTTTCCAGACCCATGTTATTAATACTTTTTTGCTTGTCTTGATGAGATGTATAAGTAGGTAAAATATCCGAACACCCTGTATATAATTCTCTGGCTGCAGAGACGTTCTTCAATAACAATAACATACTATTTTGAATACAGGTCTAAGTTATTCACTTATTTTTAGATATGTATATCGAGTATCGACCGCAGTTTGGCAAAAGAATACAAACAATGCCGCTAAAAATTTACAGTTTACACTTATTTTCTAGGCTGCAAATGAACAAACTGCAAAATGATAAAATTAGTTCTAAAACTGTATTGGAGGAATAGCCAGTCACAATTTGTTAATTTATTAAATAAAAAAGTTACATAACAGCACGAGCACTTACTTGCAATTTTAAACATACAAACTTTACTCCTAAAAACGGACTGATCAAGTCCACAAGGTTAATGATTTGCGATTCCTGGTAACTTTAGGGATGAATTTCTTTAATATGTATCTTTATAATCCCAGCAGTAATGTTATTAAAGAACCTATAAAGTTAAGGAATGTTTAATTTTTCTGTCCAAGACTTGGAAATTGTACATTTCTGTTTAGCCTTCAAATTACACTAGTGACCTTCGATTTTTTAAATGTATGCTGAAGCGACTAATACTACACACAATCACAAAGCTGCTTCTATTCTGCAGATAGGTATGTGATTAATAATTCAATTGTATTGATTGTTGTCAGAAAATTTTTAACGTGTTTGCAGTAATTATTTAACAAGTTTTCTATAAAAAAGTAAATTCGCAGTAGAGGGAAACCAATCAGGTAAAAGATAATCGAATTCCAACGAAACAGACAATCAGCAACACAGTATAAAAAAAGTTTGAGAAGTTACGCCGCGTTCCTACTGCATCGGCATTCGCGTTAGCGTTTAGTTTGGTTATTTCTGAATTTTTGTTTCTGTATACGTTTGAGTATTAAATTTGTTATTATTTCGGTAAAATAAATGTTTGCGCTTCTAAATACACTATTCACAAGTGAATTTAAATAACATTTATACAATGTGCAAAATAGTGTATAATAGTTAAAAATCAGTAAAGGGCTTTACTCAAATCTAGTTACAGTAAAGTAGTACCTACCATAATTGTGATTGATTTTTTATTTTATTTTTAATTAGAAATCAGTTTGGAATAATAGAAACCCATTTTCAAATCCGTTAATTTAGCATCTTTTTCTGGTTTTAAAAATGGTACATGATAATAACTAATCGTGTTTTTTAATTTTAAAGCACTTTCCTACTCTCAACACATTCTGCATTATTGCTAAGAATATAAGTAACCTCGAGCCGTAGGTCTTTGGATTTATCGCTGCTTCCAAATGCATTGCTTAAGGATAATCACGTACCGCAATAATTCTTGATCATGTATGTCCAAGTAATGCACTAGGGAATAGTGATTAATCCTCTTTTTAATTTAGAAAAATAAATCTATAATTATTTTTTCAAAATTTTGAAAATTGTTAATGGAGATAATTATATTAATTCAAAATGAGATAAGCTTGATTTTTATATAGTATAAATAAAAATCATATTGTCGTAATATTTGATTTAATTAATATACGTTTCGCTAATAGTATTAGCTTCTTCAGTATTCTATTTACATTACAATGAAATGAAATGAATAATTCTCATATGTACGTTGCTTGCATGCAAAATGTTAATTTGTTTGTTTCGTAAATTTTAAATTGTGGGGATGATTATTTTCCCTGTATCGTCTTTTTAATGTGTTATAACTATAATTTGTCGTAATATATAATGCTTTTATAACTTCCATAATACAACATGGCAAATTTCATTTCATTATAATGTAAATAGAATACTGAAGAAGCTAATACTATTAGCGAAACGTATATTCATTAAATCAAATATTACGACAACGTGATTTTTATTTATACTATATAAAAATCAAGCTTATCTCATTTTGAATTGATATAATTATCTCCATTAACAATTTTCAAACTTTTTAAATCTTTTATCAATCTACTGAATATTTTTAAATTATTTTGTCAGCTCTATATTATTATTTTAATAAGAAATAATACTATAGCAATTCTGATCCAAAATAAATACAGATTTACTATCTGTATAACAGTGTACCGAGCTCTGTAGACTAGTGGTTACCACGTCTACTTAGCATTCGGGAGGTCGCGGGTTCGATTCCCGTGGCCGTCTGCTATGATTTTGGTTTTTAGGTTGTTTTCCTGAGTCAACAGTACTTCTCCATCTTTCCTGGCCTCTGTTCCATTCTCCACCCCTCCTTTCTCTCACCCATGCTATGATTCCCGTTCTTGACTGAAGAGGGACGCAAGCTCCCTATAGCAGCACGCCCCTAGTTGGGAGAATTGAAATGATCCTGAACCTTTACCTTTTTTTTGTACAGCAGTAACTGCATAACGAAATCAAGATCCCTGATGCAGCAGGCAGGCTCATAAACTGCACTTCTTTCATTTTAAGATGACCATACGACCACAACTGCACTTAGACAGAAATTAAACAAGATATAAAACTTTCTTAACATCTGTGATTTATTACAATCACACATAGATGAAACTATTTAACATTCATGTACTAGATTTAAGTTCATTAACTTCTGGCGCGAAGGTCTATGGGTCGAATCTCTTCAGTCTTCTTACATTAAGCGCGATACGTAGATTCCTCGCTAGGATGTTTGGGTGGGCTTTCAAATGATCCTGGTATTTTGCAGTAAGTGAAGCAATCTCTTCTTTGATGAAAGGATGAAGGTTTTATTTTAAGGGGTCGATCTCTTCACCAGCCAGTTCAAAAGTAAATTTAAATGCGCAAAAAAGTACATTGCCAGAAGGCTCCAGCAACCCTATGCAGACACCTAGGCACTACGCAAGACATTTTCCTTATACAGCAACCATGAGTTTGCTATCTCAAGCATCTCCGAACCGAGCAACCTAGTTGGTACTATTATGTGAATAAAAAATACAATAAATCAAGATGCTGTTTTTCTGTACGTATTGAACCGCAATCACGCCTTTCTTCCACCGCACCAATAGCTATAACTTTAGTTGCACGTAATCTCACAATAGACTCAGACGACCCTCTCTGCATCTATACAGATCGTGGACATAATCAGCTTATGGTTAGCATCTAAATCTAAACTTTGGATTTGAGTCAAATAAAGACAACCTATTTGGGGCAACGTAGATATTAACTTCATAAGTAGATCATCACGTATATCTCTGAATTACAAAGACAGAAATACTATGCAAGGGTTGTCTATCTACTTTTGTCACATCCCGATGCCAACCCGTAATTCACAAGTATGGCCTGAAGCTATACTGGCTAAAGAGGCAGGTATCTTTTCAGATACCCTAAACCTCCAAGAAAGTACAACATTATACACATTTACTACAGTCTCTCAAAGGGAAAAATGTGACTATAATGTACAGTGCACTACCCAACTAAAAAGTGGTCTCAGAAGTAATAATCCAGTGATATCGCAGAAGTTGCAACTGCTAATGTCCTTGACCTTTAGGTCAATGGACATGCTAGCCTTAATGGTTATGGGTGTGCTGACGATCCGGTAAGACAAGGGTCAAGCGTTCACTCTTGGGTCTCAAACCTGCAACTTTCCTTCCATCACATTTGTTCAACATCATAATTAGTCAAGAAGGCCACAACAGTAATTGTAATAGATGGGATGACATGAATAAATGACACCATCCACTGATTGCAACTCCGCCATTGCCGGTCCCAAGCCCGGATGAAAAAGGAGGACAGTTCGCAGACGAGGTTAGCGGCCTGTCAGTACCATACCATACTATAACAATTAAGGCAAAGAAAAGAACATGATTTTCGGACTGCGATTAAAGAACAGAAGCAATCTGAACACATAAGGAAATAATTATGGATACAAGAAATAATAAGGAGCCTCGGAATAGGAGTGATGATACGACGACGACCACAGCGAGAAAAAAGAATAGCACACTAAAAAATCTGTAAATGGGTTTACGCCGAACTTTCCTCGGGCGAATTAGATCAATTTGCAAATTTAAAAAAATGTATCCCGCTGGGGTTTAAACCTGCCTCATCTGCATAGCGATTGTAACCGCACCTGCATAGCGATCATAACTGCATCCACAAGTCGAACTACGCCATCGAGCCTAATTGAAATCAGTGCAGAGCACGCCTCTATTTAAGGAAACGGTTTTATTGTTGAAACGTTTCGACTTTTTTGTGACATTATCCTGCATCTGTTGCATCTTATTTTCAGGAAGTGTAAAGCCTGATCTATGTGACAATTATTACTTCCTTGTTTCAAAATTAAGGCAAAAATAAACAAAATTTAATTTTTTAAGGTGCTCACCCTGTATATACATTTGTCTGAAATTTTCACGATTTCATATATATATATATATATATATATATATATATAATATGTATGCAAAATATCCTCCGACAAATAGTTTTTGAGTTATACCGCCAACAGACAGACAGACAAATTTACCGCTCCTTTTGAAACCAGTGGCACAAGAGCTACTTGTGTACTCTGCAACAGCGTCACCAATAGACGAAAGAGTGTCCGAATATGAAAGAGGTTCTTATTTGGGAGGACAACATCCCTCCTTTGCAATGGCGATTAGGCCGAGCTTCGAGAACGTTCCCAGTACGGGGTGTTGCAGTCCGCGTGGCGGAAGTAAAAACAGCTTATGGCATCTTTACGCGTGCAGTAGTGGGAAAGTTGTCTCCGTTGCCAATTGAGTAGAATTGTTATTGTTGCGTTTCCTCCTTGTTTCGATACGCTTGGTCTTTGGCATGGAGAAACGTCTTCTTCTTGTCAGTTAGATTTGGTTGTGTTGTTTGTTGAACCTGGTCGCTTCAAGGTGGGGGAGGATGTTCAGACCTCCGCAGGGGCTGTAATAGTTTGGCAAGGTCACGATACGAAGAGAACATTATAGCGTGACTTTGTGTGTGCATGAACTATTATTGTTAAGGAAAATAGAAGTCGAAATTCATTGGGTCTATCGATGCTCACTAGCTGGGTGGAAGAGAGCGTTATAGAAGCAAGGTAGGTGGCAATGCATTTTCTTTTTTGTTCAAGAGTGCCCCCGCCAAGAATAGAGTGTAATCTTCGATTAGTTGAAATTTAAATTACAGTCCCCTGGTGCTATCGTAAACAAGGTTATTGGCTGATGGATTGGATACTCTACAGCCCCATGAGGTGTGTTTGTTGTTCAAATCATATATTAAAAAATTGGTTTAGCAGAGTTAAAGATCAGGCATAGGTCTGCCTCTAGTAGCTGCTTATTGAGCTGCTTGTATAAGCTGATAATGCTAAGCGGGTTTCCAGTTTGGCAGTTTAATTGAACTTGTATGGCTTCTCAATTTAAGCATTGTAGTTTTGGTAGCTCGTTGTAGCTTAGCCGGTTTTTGACCAGGATTGCTACTCCCTCAGCAGGGAATGTCGAATTTCTGTCACTTCTGTATACTTCATAGCCAGATACTCTTATATTTTTGTTTCGTGCCAGATAAGTTTCAGTAATGCAAGCTATGTCCAGTTGATATCTCGCTAAGAAACTAATTAATAGAGATCGTTGAGCCTTAACTCTGCATTCCAATTTAGGAGTTTGATATTATGAATTAGTTATTGATTATGGGCGATTGTGAAACATTGATAGGAGCTTGGTTGCAAGGAAGGTCTTAATTTGTTCGATGTAGGGTTTTATAAGGTTAAGGAGAGATGAAACGATTTGATTTGTGATTTTAGTTAGAAGGGGGAACTGTAGTTTAAGTTGTGGGAAGATTGTTGTTGGGCAGGGAAACGTTTATTTTTTGTAGCATTTGCATAAGATCTTGGAGCACTGGCTGTTTCATTAATAAGGTTTTTCGTGTTGGAAGCTTGTGGTGATGCTTTTTTCCGAAAATTTTGTGTTTGGAGAATATCAAGATAATATTTGCAATCTCTAAAATTTGCAGGGTGGCCCTCATTGCAATTGACACATTGTGGAGGGTCGCCCTTTTTCTTGTCGCATTTCGAATAGAAATGATCACCTCGGCATTTAACGCATCGTGAGGGAAGGACACATTAGTATTTCGTATGACCATAGCGCTGACATTTATGGCACTGGGCAGTATTTCGTGAATGTTGGCATTGTTCTACTAACTATCGAGTGTTGCAACTTGTTGATTTTGTATATTTCAGCTGCTTGCTCGTTAGCTCTGCGACTTCACCTGCACAGATCGGGGTCGGTAGATTTATCTTTATTCTACAACTTAATTATTGGGAGGTTATGTTTGTCTAGTTCTTCTCGTATTTCTTTTTAGGATAGTGATGGAGGAACGTTTTTGATGATTACGGGCAAGAGGTTTTGTATTCTGGTTTAGATAAGTGTAGAATTCAATTTTATTGTCGGCATAGTATTTAGCAAACTTTCTATAATCATCCTGGTTACTTAAGCACTGGCGGATTTAACGGGGTGTCAATAGGGTCAATTGACACCCCCTTGGGCCTCTTAAAAAATGTAATCGGATAAAAAGTTGACTTTGTTTTAATTATAAACAAAACGCACCCTTACAGCATCCGCTAGTAATTTAAATTTGAATTTGCCGAATGCTTTTTCAACATTCTTAATTCCAATAGGTGCAAATTTGCCCTTACCTCCAGCGTTGGTGGGATTTTCGTCGCTCCTTGATGTTGGTTCTGTGACCTGTCTAGTGTTTACTATATAGTCTCCACTAGACAAAACAATGAACTGCACCTGGTACATAGTTATCAGCGTATTTTTAAATTTTGATAATAATGTAATGTTTTCATTGTTTGTTTTAAATTGTAAAACTAGTTAGTCAAAGTTTAAAATTTCCGAAGCCTTAGAGTTAAGTAGGTACTCAACTACTCATATGTAAAATAATGCTTATTTTATAACATTTCGCGTGAAAGCCAAAATGTACATACATGACATTTATACAGAGATCACAAGCATTACACAAAATAAGGCATTTTCTAACTGGTTTTACAAATTGTTATTGCAAATTTATTCTGTTTGTTTTTTTAAATTTTTTAGAATGGCGCCACCTTCTAAAAACCAAAAAACATTAGACGCCTATATAAAAAACCACTGCCCTTCATGTCAATCAAGATAAGACGGTAGAAATTCAAAATCCAGAGAAAACAGATTATTCGTCAACAAATTCCACAGAAACTGAAACTGCATCCACCTTTATTGCCGCTAATAATGGGGAGATTGACAGTTGGTCAAACGACATCGGAGCTTATTTTAACAGCACTGATAGATTTCTTGGGAGTCTTTCTAATTTAAAGAAAAAAGAATTACTGGAGAACCCTTACGTTCCCCGAAAAGCGTGCATATTTCCTTTCTCGGAAAAAAAAATACATGTGAAAGTAATTAAAATACATTTTAATATTAGTTATTTGGATAAATATACTTAACTTGTCTATTCGTATATAAAACAAGGAGTTTTCTGTCGGTTTTTCTTGAAATGAAGCATGTTAAGTGGCTCAAATAGTTTTTTTAAAATGAAAAACAGTTGAATTTAGAGGTATGAAGTAACATATTACAAAATGCTCATTAACAGTGCTTTTCAAAAATTCATACAGGGCCTTTCATTTGAAAAAAACCGAAATGATTAAACTTGCTAATGTTCAGCACCATGTATATTAGTAATATCCGGAACCATCATTTTCCACTGGAAAGGTAGTTCACGAAAAGCATACTTTTTTGGTAACGTTTTTCTTCATTCAGTTTCAATTCTCTTACAGTAGCCGCCAGAAATTAAGCATTTTTTTGCCTAAAATCGTTGATATGTATCTCCAAAACAACTCACATCAGACCCATACAACTTGATATAAAATTATTAGTATTTCAATGCAAAACTTTCAAGTTATCTAAATTTTGGACATTCCATTAAAAAAAAGTAAGTCTGATTCGCCACTCTTTTTTGTAATGTGCACCACCGTCATACTTACAACTTTTATATACACAATATTTATGTAACTCTCATAGTTTTAGAAATATATTCCAATCCCCTCCATCGAGACCCTGTATATAGTTTACCTTTATTTTAGCATAGCTAGAACGGTTTATTGTTTCTTCCTTTAAATAGTATAAAGTTAATTTTTTTGTTATTTTTGTATAGCCTATACAGCTAAAATAGCGGTTCAATATTCCTTTTTTAAGTATAGTGTTAATTTAACTTTTATTTATTTGTTGAAATCGAAAAAAAATCAAATATGAAAACTAAATTTTTATTTTTACATTTTATTTTCTGTGCAAGCACAAAAGGCGCGCTCCAAGTTTGTATCCCGAATCCGGGTCAAGTTGAGTATTGTACCGCCAGATGCAAGCACATAAAGCACCAGCCTCTACACCGAAAGGTACAATGAGGTTATCGATTATATAAGCCTATACATATTTATACATACATACCTTTTATTTTAAATATCTTACCTAGTACCATCCCATAGTAGGCATTGCCAACCTAAACTATTAGTTTAGCCTTACTGTTCAATCCAGTGGCGTAACTTGGTACCCGCACACGCCGCAGCTGCGGAGGGGCCCTCTGCCTGAGGGGGCTCAAAGAGCCCCTCATTTTCTTTTTCTTTCATTCAATACACGCAAGCAGGAAAAAATCTTTCTATTTTTATTTTTATCATAATGGGATGTCCAGAAAAAGCAAAAGTAGTTTTGAATTGCCGGTCTTTAAATTCAAGCTGACATAGATTGTTTTGTAATATGGGGCATAGGGTAATGAAAGTGGCGAATTTCCTGCAGTCTTAATTCTAATTTGAGTTTAAGTGAACCGCCCGTATTGTATGAAGTCTATAATTTTACAACATTCATTAAATGTTGGATTTATGGATTGTTTTGACGCCTATCCCTATCCTCATTCTGTTAGCAGCACAGTTGCCTACTGTACTGTAATTACCTCATCCGTAATCCGTAGGATATTTTACGAACTACAATCCCGTAGAGGCGCAAAAAATGCTACGATTGACAATGTGTCGATTATTGTTTACATTTGTTCATTTTAACTTGGTGAGTAGTGAAGTTTTGATTTTTTTAGTAGACATTAGACATTCACGTTCATTACGCTGCGCACAACTTCAACTTGGTGATTAATGATACAGTTAAAGGTGTAAGAGAAATTGAATCTTTTTGCTACTGTTCAAAACATCTACACATTTTTTGAATTAAGCATAAATCGGTGGGATTTTTAAGTTCCATTACGAGCGCATCCACTATAGAAAAGAAAACTTAACGCTATACGATGGTCTTCCAGAAACCAAACTCTCACCACAATTAAATTGTGTTTTAAATATATCACTGCTGCTCTTAACAAAACAATATTAACATAAAAAAAGAAAGAATGCTATGAGAAGAGAAGAATCCTAACCAGCGTCCATCATTTTGAATTTGTGGTTCTTTATGTTTTAGTGAATAAAATTTTGGGGAACTTGTCATCACAAAAATGCTACAGAATCCAGACACTAATTTAATGAAGGCTACAACCTATATTAGAAACCTCTAGAATATTTTATAGAAATATCGAAGTGAGTACCTTAATGCTGAATTAGAAGCAACCAATTTAGCCAATAACTGGACCATAAATCCTACATTTAAAAATAAACGCAGACCAAAAGTTAAAAGACATTTTGACGAACTTTTGGAAGATCAAAGATTATAGGATTCTAATAAGTATTTTAAAGTCAAAATTTTTTAAATAATAACTCCGTTAAGTCAGAGATTTGAATCTATGTTTCAAACGGCAAACCTTTTTAGTTTTTTAAATCCAAAGACTGTGCGAAATGACTGAGAAAGGTCTCTTTTCCAAAGCAACAGCTTTTCAAACATTTTATAAAAAAGATATTTCCCCTTCATTTCTTATAGACATTTGTGCCTGTGCAAAAAATTGTTATAATCTAGATAACCTAAACGAGTTTAAAAGCGTGAAACAATTTGCTAAGTATTTAATAGTTGATAATCGGAATTTATCAATTCTTCCTGAAATTGCGACAGCACTGTTATTATTTTTAACATTACCTGTTTCGGTCGCTTCAGCTGAAAGAAGCTTCTCTAAATTAAAAATTATTAAAAATTATGTCAGACACAGTATTCATCAGGCCAGTTTGGAAAACCTTTTTTTATTGTCCTTTGAATCGGAGCTGATAAAATGGAATTGCAAAAGATAACCTCTTCAACATCAACATCTTTAATGTGAAATGTATTTATGATAGAAATATTCAAACGAAGTTTCTTCCTTGATAAGTTTTTCTTCAGAAACAAAAATGTCGCTGCATCAATTTTGCAATTACTATCATCAGCAGGACTTAAAAGTTGATTAGTTAAAACAACCCTTATAGCAGATCGAAATTTAGAAGCATCGGGACAGACATTATTACTGCCTTTACTTCTCAGAATAGAAAATACATTTTCAGCACAATCCTGTGTTAACCTTCTGGTCATTAAATATTCAAAATTAAATTTTGTATTTAGTTCTGCCCATAGTAATTTCAGTCCTTCTATAATGTCTATCCAACCCTGGATACAAATTAGATTACGTTTCTGAGGGTTCAAAACTTCTAATTTGTATAAAAAGTCTTGTATAATATTCAGTTTTTCACAATGTTTTGACTTATCAGATAATGGACGATTGAATTATTTTGCACAATTTACAACGAACTATTAACAATATCAAACAGTGTCGAATAATTCTAAAAATTCGGATGCATGAACTGCTGCAGGCGGTAAAGAATTAAACGAAACATGTGTCAATATACCATAAGCTACAGAATGGCTTAACATTGTAGCTGCAAGACAAACTCTCCTAGGTGAGAATGGTGGAAACGTCATACATTTTTTGCTAAATTTAGGGGCAAGCCTTGGCACCATGTTTGAATCTTTAATATAAAATTCTACAATATGTGACCAACTGTATATTTTATTTTCGTGTCGAATATCATACTTTTTAAAATTATTTCTAATCGATTTGATCAAGTGGGGTGGATCATAAAAACAATAAATTTTTTCACCATCTACTTCAATGTATGGTTTAGCAGATGTCACTCCTCATAACTTTCTAGCCCGCAAATTATTTCAGCCATTCCTATTTTGTTTGTACTTTCTTGATGGGCGGGGACAAGTGGTTCTTTTTACGGTTGCCCCAAATGGCAGCGACATTTAGTTGTTACAATAATTAAATATTTAGATATGTTTGCACTTGGATTTAAAGTTAGCTACAGCTGAGCTATGGCACTTTGATAGTGGGTTTGTAGCGATTAGAAGCGGACAATACTAGACTGCACCGTATGAATGCCAGAACTATATCATAACAAAAATGAATTTCAAAGTGTAGTAATTAACAAGGTGCATATCGTCGAATTACATCAACACCATACTGCTATACCAACGTGTTTATATTGCATCACAACTTTATAAATTAGGCAGTAAGTATCAAGGAAATTACAGCCAACAAGTTTTAAAATAATACAGTGATGTAATTACACACACAAAATGTAAAGGTGCCTCTTTGTTTTTGAACTAGAAAATTTAGAATAATCAGTCCTATTTTTTTTAATATACATAACAAATTATACAAATACTTTAAAAACACACTTTATTATCAGGAACATTTAATATATAGTGTCCGCCAAAAAGTCGGCATAATATGGGAAATTTTTTTATTGATTTTTCAAAAAACCTTTTTACGTCAATAATTTATGCTTGTCTAAAAACCTATTTAGCCTTTATCATATACACTGAGTGATATTTACCTGTTTAGAAAATGGAATTTTTCGAAATTGTCAAAATCCAAAATGTACTATTTTTCAGAAATTAAGTATGATTTCAATGAGATAGTTTTCGAGTGTGTTATTTTTAGCTAACTGAACAATCTCAAGGCCAGAAAACACCTATATTCTTTAACTTTAGCTAAAAATTAATTTTTAAATTTTTTAAATATTTTTCAAAATTTCACATAAAGACAATATTAAAATTCAATTTTTTTATGTGAACACTTTAAAGATTTATAATTGCGAAAAATAATATAAAATGGTAATTACTTCTTTAGATTTTTGATTATTTACCGAAAAGTAGTATGTTTGCATAATTTTTACGTTTTCTATGCAAGGCCCTTTTTAGGAAAAATATTCTGCAATTCTAATTAATATCTATTTAAATGGCATCAAGAAACTCTAATCTAGCCCTGTTGATGAATTACATTCACAAAAATCCTGTAAATGTTCTTTTACAGTTGTCTAAATGAGATTTTTCTTTATTTAATTACATAATATTCCAAAAAATCTCCTCATTTAAACAACTGTAAAAGAACATCTACAGAATTTTTGTGAACGTAATTCATTAACAGGGCTAGATTAGTTTCTTGAAGCCATTTAAATAGATATTAATTAGAATTGAAAAATATTTCTCCTAAAATGCGCCTTGCATAAGAAACGTAAAAATTATGCAAACATACTACTTTTCGATAAATAATAAAAAATCTAAAAAAGTAATTAACATTTTATATTATTTTTTCAAATTATACATGTTTACAGTCTTTACATAAAAAAATAATATTAAGCCTTGATGTGAAATTTTGAAAAATATTTAAAAAATTGAAAAATGTATTTTTAGCTAAAGTTTAAGAAAATAGGGGTTTTCTGGCCTTGAAATTATTCAGTTAGCTAAAAATAACACACTTTTTGGATTTTGACAATTTCGAAAAACTGAATTTTCTAAATAAGTAAAAGTCACTTGGTATATATGATAAAGGCTAACTAGGTTTTTAGACAAGCACAAATTACCGACGCAAAATTTTTTTTGAAAATTCAAAAATAAAAATTTTTCCCATATTATGCCGACTTTTTGGCGGACTCTGGCGCACATTCCAGAGTGCAGGTAATTATAAAGCAGCTTAAGCTCATTGAGCTTGTTGGATTATTTGCATTCGTTATTATTGTTGTGTTACTATACACTGGCAATATATTGAAAACAAAATATGTGTTGTCGATCACAGTTTGGAATGCACCTGGACACAGTTAATACAAAATAACTACCTAAATAGAAACTGGCTTAGTACAAAACTAATTTTAAACAATGATAATATATGATCCGGAGACACGCAAGGGCCTCCATTATCATATGTATTTATGTTACGTCCTCGCCGCGCAATCAGGATCAAAAAGCAACCTTGATAAGTACATCGCGAATTAAACGGGACGCCGTTCCCCAGCTGTAACACAGATTGCGCATAGAAGCATTAAGAAGCTCCCACGGCTCGCCCGGGCTATAATCCTCATAAATACGTCAAAACTAAAGACGACAGCTCAACAAAAGAAATGAAGCGGCCAGCAAATCCGCCCGTTCTCCGGAAGCCGCGGCGAAAATTACTGGAGCCCCAATTACACACATTCAGGTGCTATTAGCCTATATTCATTAAGGAAACGCGGGATCGTGAATCTCGCATATAGGAAAGAAACACGGAAAAATCTATTTCACGCCGCAGGAAAAACAAGCGCCCTAAAAGCCCACCAATGGACATTTCAGCACTGCCATAAAGCATTATAAACTTCTCAGAACCTGTCGCAAACGGCAAAATATGCAGTTTTAATAGGAAAACTGACTGGGCCCCCATAAAGCAATAGGCGCCGGATGGACTAGGGAAGATCCGAGTTCAACCCCCGGTCAAACAAGAAAACAATGGAAATACACATCGCGATGGTTAATTAAATTAAAAACACCGGCCCCCTTTGAATCGCCTAACCAGTGCAAGCACGAGACAACGATTCTGATCACGGAGAAATCTGCGGATCGCCCCGCATTACGACCACATTGATGCAACTATAGAAACAATTTAATAAATTCTAATCTGCAAGCGAAACCTATCAAATGAGGGCTCAAAATTCGAGTTTTTAGAGGACGGAGACAATGCCTATGGTCTCGACGCGAGGGAACGTCGCGCTGCGACGTAGAAAAAACAAACTCAAACCCGCAGCCAAACGGTTTCCATTCAAGAAATCAAATTACTCTCAACTTTGTTAATAGGCGATCAAAACCTATGGAAGAAGGGCTCAAAAGTCGAGATTTTTGGAAACAAAAACGATGCGCAGGTTTACGATAAGATAACACTTCGCGCCGCAAAGATTAAAGCCGCGGATCCAAATCATATACAATCTGCAAGCATCCCCACTGCCGTACAGCCAATGGCGAGCGAGGGTTCAGAAGACAAAGTAGGCTGGCCCTTTATAAACCCCAGGCTTCTTGAGGAAGACATCGAGTTCCAGCCAGCAGTTCCAGCGAGCAACATCCAGTACCAGCATCGGATAACAGCAACACTTGCCCTAAACACGCACCCTTGTGCGGACCAGGGCGCAAATTTCCGTTCCCTATACATATTGGTGACCGGAGTCACGAATTGGTATAGGAAACGAAAATTTTCCGGCGCGCTACGAACCCTATACAATTTCGTTGCCGTCGCGCCGTTAGCCATTACTGGCAAGAGTTGCACTATTGGCGACCGCATGGTCAACGTCATGTGCTCGTATTAGTCGTATTATGGTGCGTGCGTTCAACATTTTATTATTACACATTATACAGATAGTAAATAGTCGGCCATTTTAATTGTTACAAAGAATATTATATCATTTAAATTAGATAAATAACTTCACCTAATAATGCCCTGCGAAACAAATAGCAGCGTGATAAATGTTATTCAGTTATTTTATAACGTGTTGTAAATGAGAACGAAAATATAGGAAGTAAAACGTCGAATTCAGACCAAAATTTAAACCCGAGCTCTGTGCAGAAGACAACAAATTGAATAAAAAAATATTCTGAGACTACTAAGACAAATTGGATTGTTAAAAGAAATTATGTAAATCCCAAAATATACTTATATAGAAAAGATTTTATCTGTCAACACTCATCAAAAAACAAAGTATGGCATGAGTGCCTTAGACAGCGTAACAAGGACTGCAAAATGCAAAGAAATGTATGGGTACGTATAAATAATGCTAACACTATAGAAGAATTGATAAATTGATGCGCTTAGGACTTAATACAACAATTAAGGTAAGTAGCAATGTTCTATTTATTCCTTGACACGCCGTATTAAAATTTTCTTAATATACAGGGTGGTAGTAAATCAGTTATTTCACGGAGAGAATTTTTATATAACATTTGTCCTATAAGGTTAGACCAATATCGAGTTCATATAGCACTAGTCCAATATTTCATTAATTTTATTTAATGATTCGATAACTTACTTTAAGTAGGCGATAATTAAATAGATTCAGTCGTATTTTGATCACATCTACAAAACTTAACTTATAGATTTTATATCTTCTTTGTTAATATTAATAAGTGATTTTATTGAATTAATTTAACTTTAGAACAAATCTATCCATATATTATGTTAATTTTAAAAAACCTACATCTAAAATTTGTCGTTTATTGGATCAGATTTATCAAAAAAACTTAAGTTATAATTGCGAATATTAGTTGATATCTATCAATTGTTTTACCACACATCAATGACTTATTTGATTAAAGCTATCAAATATTTAGATGATACTCAGTATACTTAAGTATTACAAATAAAACAGTTATGCCTAATTTAGCTAATCCAAATATTATTATAGTAGAATTTATAAAGTCAGTTGTAACTGGGGGATATGTTTTTAGATTATTGGTGAGTATTCGCACAAAATTCACGTTGCTGAAGCATACAGTTATTTGCGAGTATCTAAAGAAACAAACGCTTGATTTATTGACTATTTTAACAACGGCCTATGACCTGATGAAAGTAAGATGTACCACGAAAATAATTTGATTGTCGACAACAATGAAAATAATATTTTTAAAATCTTAATCAATGCTCAAATCAATCCTACTGACCGTCATGTATATAATCTTTATGGAAAATGGAGGTATGTATATTATAGCAGAGTTTACAGAATAAAGGTAGAAACAACAAAGTAGCACTGACACACAACTTTGCTTTTGGGGAAGAAAATTATGGAAATGGAAGCATTTCTTCTACTATTGATCTAATAAAAACGAAAATACCTGCTTATGAAAAAATAGGAGTTATGATATCGGTTGAGGAATCTCCTATGAGAATTTGCTGAGTAACTCCTATAACATCTGGCTGTGGGACCAAAACCATAACATCGAACATTTCGATCGTAAACCACTTATGTTAATCGTACGTGAGATTTTGTATGCAGTAAATGTCACTGATTGCGATGATCTAATCGATACAGCTTTCGAGCATGATCTAATTAAAAGGTACCCACAGTTTTCAAAATACCTTGAAAATTCGAAGAAAAAGTGAATGGTGTATAGCATATCGAAAAGATTGTCTAACCAGAGGCCATAATACTAACAATCTTGTGGAGGCATCTATTCGAGTTTTTAAGGATATTGTTTTAAAACGATGCAAACCATTTAATCCATTTGCTTTAGCTGAATTGGCTATAAAAGTATTAGATAAACACTATCAGAGACGTATACGGAAATATGGCAGTTTTCGAGTATCAAAACCTGAACTTGACTACAACAAATTTTGTATTAATGGAGCTGCACTTAAGGTAGAAAGAATTCAGAATAATTTGTTTCATATTAGCTTTGCAACAGATTGCAAATTTGTATATACAGAGCATTCCTAATTAGGATTATGTGAAATAACCAACGTTTCTGTCCAAACCGCATTTCACTATCTATAACCGTTTCCAAACTAGAAACGATCAAAATTTGTCAAAATACCGTGAGACACCCTGTATTTATACCTAAATTCTTATTTTTATAGTCACCAACAGAAATAGTAACAGAAATTGAAGCAGATGGAAAAAGTTCCCAAGAGATTGACAGGTTATCCAATAATTTCATTAAGATTACTGATACGTCAAAATTGCATTGTAACAATCATATGATGCAAACACTTACACAATTTAACTATAGGCTGGAAAATATTGACACTCCATCACAATTATTAACCTTTTTCGGATCTTACTTGGCGAGTAAGCATGGTAATGGAAAAAAATCGAGTGCATCTAACTGCAATTGCACGAAGAAGAAGTAATTACAAGAGGTCAAAATCATTACAGGCTGGTCGCATTAAGAAAGCAAGGAAAAAGAAAAGACAAAGAAAATTAATCCAGAATATTTTAGAAATAAACCTTATGCCAAATCGCATATGTAAAATTAATTCATGCATTGCACATTTTTTCATTTCTTTTATTTGATTTTTTTATTAGATTCGATTTACTAATATAGCACATTGTTTTCCCTTCCTTGTATTTTTATTACATTGGATGTGCCTACTAATATAGCAAATTTTTATTTGCAAATATTTGGTCTGCATCTATTGAGCAAATAATCTAAAGGTCATAAAATCGTATAGAGTTCGTAGCGGTGAAGCAATTTCCATTCCCTATACGATTTTGCGACTCCGGTCACTAGTATGTATAGGGAACGGAAATTTGCGACCAGGGCCTAAGTGTCATAGGGACTTCGAAGCTTCTCCAGGCAATTCCAACCAACACTTGCCCTAAACACGCACCCTTGTGCGGACCAGGGCCTAAGTGTCATAGGGACTTCGAAGCTTCTCCAGGCAATTCCAACCAACACTTGCCCCAAACACGCACCCTTGTGCGGACCAGGGCCTAAGTGTCATAGGGACTTCGAAGATTCTCCAGGCAGTTCCATCCAACACTTGCCCTAACACGCACCCCTGTGCGAACCAGGGCCTAAGTATTCAAGGGACTTGGAAAGTTCTCGCGAAGTGAGCCACTTGGAGAATTTTCTGCGCCTTCAGATTCCGGCTGCAAAAACATTCGCTCTGACACTCACCTTCCCGTGCGGACGAGAAGTGAGCAACAGGATGACGTAAGCAGCCCACCCCCAGCGTAACCTCCATTGTTTTACTAGTGTTTTTTTGTTGTAGTTCTGTTCGTTGCTCTTCGGCGCTACGTCAGTCGTACTTTTATAAAGATTTTGTGTATTCTGCCATTTCCGATTACAGGCGTGGTACGACCCCCTGTTTGGGCCCTCGTCCCCCCTCAACCCCGAACCGGTCCGTCCGCCTGCTGCTCTCCAGGGACCCCGGCCCCTGACGCCCGATCTCGCCTCCGCCCCCAGCGTTGCGGCGGAACAGGCCGCCGCTCCAACAGACCGCGCTGGCCCGCGGACCCGCGCCCCCGAGCAACCCTGAGCGAGCAGCCCCGCCTAATCCCCAGCAGTCGCTGTGGACAACGCCACCGCCCGGAACGACGCCAGCGTTCCGAAAAGCGCTTCCGCTCCCTGGAACCGCCTCAGCGTCTCAAGAAGCGCGCTGCTCCGGATTGGCACCGCCACCCAGCGTCGCGCCCTCCACAGCGCGCTCCCCAGCGCCGCGTCGCCCGTCCAGGAGAAAGTCTCTCCTGCCGCAGCCGCCGCCCGTTGCCACCGCCCAGGCGCCGCCACCTCCAGCCATCCGGCCCAACCAGACGGCGAAGTCGAACGCCGAGCCCCAGCGCCGCCGCCAGCGTCAGGTCCTCCGCCACCCCCCAGCTCCCACTCCCGCCCCGCTAAAGGGAGGGCCCCGGGACCGCCTACGGGAACCCCGCTCCGACAGAGCCGCCAAGACGTCCTCGTCAAACTAAGTTTATGTATATTGTTATGATACATGAGGCAGTGAAATTAATTTACATACCGGGTGTAACAGGATCATGGTACACCCCCGTATCTCCGTTAGTTTTAAAGGTAATTTATTGAAATTTGGTATATCCCATATACATAATAAGCGGCACTTTTTGACCTGCAAATGATTTTTTTTTCACTTCCGGTTTCGCCGGAAGTGATACCAACTTTCGATTTTTAAATAGAACACCCTGTATATTATTACATTTCTGAAATCTGCATAATTTTCTGAATCCAATGATACCACATAAGTGACATTTCAAACGTCAAAAATTTTTTTAATTTAATTTTTAGTTTTCCATTTAAGTGTGCCATGATGGTTCCGATTTATTCCAATTGATCCATTTAATGCTAGAAAAATCGAAATCCCGTCAAAAATACTAAATTGCGTTTTTTATGAGCAAATAAAGTTCACCGTAATCAATTTTGGGGTAAAACTCAATTTTTTCAAATGGAACCATATTGGTACCGTGGTACCATTTATTAGTACTATTAATAAGGAATTTATTCATACATGGTAATTAAATGTGCGATAAATACAATCAAAATTACAGCTAAAAGAAAATAAGAAAATACAATTATTTTGGTCTAATTTAGTGTTAAGACTAAGGAGGCTTTGAAAACAATGAAATTGTTTATTCAGACTGTCAAATAAATACTTGTTGGTTTATCGGTGTTTCTATTGTGTATTGGAAGAGTCTTTACATTTGTTGTTATTTTTGTTCAAAATGCCGCACATTTATACAAAGGATGAAAGAGTGGACATGTTAATTATTTATGGGGAATGTAGAAAAAATGGCCTTGCGGCTAGAAACCTTTATGCCGACCGATATCCTGATAGACAATGTCCAGCGAGAAATTATTTTAATCGTCTTGAAAATCAATTCCGAAGAGAGCCTAACCATGATCCCGATCCCGAAGAAAACGTTATCATTGACGAAGGAACGGAAATTAATGTTTTAGCTCGAATAGAAGTTGATAAGACTGTTTCTTTAAGGCAAATTGGGTTTGATTTGGAAATTAGTCACCAAACGGTAAGCCGAATCTTGCACAAACACAATTATAAATCCTTCAAATATCAATTGCACCAGCACCTGTACGAAAATGATTATGAACGTAGGATGGAATATTGCAATTGGATCTTGCAGAATAATGTGCAGCCAAACAATGCTTTTTTGGGAAGGATTTTATTTTCGGACGAGTGTAGGTTTACAAATATGGGATTATTTAACCGACAAAATACAAGGTATTGGTCACAAGTAAATCAACATTTATTGCGGCAGGGTAATTTTCAAGTGCGGTTCGGTTTCAATGTTTGGCTTGGAATAGTCGGTCGTAGAGTCATTGGTCCAATAATATTTGAAGGAGCCTTGACTGGAGCTAGATACTTAGGATTTCTGCAAAATGAAATTGAGGACAGGTTAGCTGAATTACCTATCCATTTACGACAGGGAATGTATTTCCAACAAGATGGAGCTCCTCCCCATAATTCAAGAATAGTAATTGATTACCTTCAACAAGCATTCGAAGAAAACGTAATTTCGACGAATGGTCCTGTGCGATGGCCTCCAAGGTCACCTGATTTGACACCTCTTGATTTCTTTGTTTGGGGCCATTTGAAAAACATTGTTTATGCAACCCCCGTTACAACCCGCGAAGATCTGGAGTTGCGAGTAAGACGCGCAATTAATAGAATAACGGCCCAGCAATTATCGAACGTTCTTCAAGAAACAGCTACGAGAGTTCAGAAGTGCGTTGACGTTAATGGACAGCATTTCGAACAATTGTTGTAATGTCTTGTGTTAATTTTTTGTATTTCAAGTTGTATTTTTTGTATTTTCTTATTTTCTTTTAGTTGTAATTTTGTTTGTATTTATCGCACATTTAATTACCATGTATGAATAAATTCCTTATTAATAGTACTAATAAATGGTACCACGGTACCAATATGGTTCCATTTGAAAAAATTGAGTTTTACCCCAAAATTGATTACGGTGAACTTTATTTGCTCATAAAAAACGCAATTTAGTATTTTTGACGGGATTTCGATTTTTCTAGCATTAAATGGATCAATTGGAATAAATCGGAACCATCATGGCACACTTAAATGGAAAACTAAAAATTAAATTAAAAAAATGTTTTACGTTTGAAATGTCACTTATGTGGTATCATTGGATTCAGAAAATTATGCAGATTTCAGAAATGTAATAATATACAGGGTGTTCTATTTAAAAATCGAAAGTTGGTATCACTTCCGGCGAAACTGGAAGTGAAAAAAAAATCATTTGCAGGTCAAAAAGTGCCGCTTATTATGTATATGTGATATGCCAAATTTCAATAAATTACCTTTAAAACTAACGGAGATACGGGGGTGTACCATGATCCTGTTACACCCGGTATATATATATATATATATATATATATATATATATAAAATGTTATTTCTTGACTGGGATAGGGGTTGGAAAAACTCCAATCTCAGTGCTACGCACAGGTACCAAGCTTTAATGGTTAGATTGAATTAAAACCACTTGTATGTTTCGCCTGACGTTTCGTTTTTTATTCAAAACATTATCAAAAGCTATGGACAAAAATTTACAATAAGTAACGTTGTTATAAAAGTTATTGAAAGTGACAGTCTTACCTAACACCTTGTGGACCAAAACACATGTTTTTTTAAAAGCATGTGAAGATATTCAAATTTGAACAAATTCATAAACAGGGGCAGTAGGCCACCAAGATTACAGACCTGGGCTGCACATGATATAAATACACTTAGTCATACATCTAGTCAGTTACACATTAAAAATTACTAGCACATTTAAAATTTGATTTACAATAATTTTATTAGCTATTTGGCCAACATGGCCGTCAATTTAGATAAAATCGTGGTATTATTTCTAATCAAACAGCGACAGGTGTCAGACAAATTGTTAGAACCGCGCATGCGCGGAGCGCAAGGCGTCCAAATATTACGAGGGACGTTCAAAATGGAATTGACCAATTAGCTTGTACAATGCAATCTAACATAAGACTAGTCAAAAAACGACGACAAGGGCTATGTCTGAAGGTTCTAAAAGGTGGAAACTACAAAAAGAGTCCTAATTGAGCACCCAAAGTTGTAAGTCTACCATGGGAAAAAAGACAAATGAGAAAAAATGGAGGAGAAAAGACCCTAAATAGATCTAAATATAACTAAATTTATTGTGGGACCGTATTGAGTTTATTAAAAATTTATTATTAAAGAATTAGTAATAGAAATGGGACAGTAAAAAGAAAATATTATAAGATAAAAATAACTACCCATTGGGCTTTCTCGGTTGGAGAAATTCTAAGGAGAAATCATTGTTGGACATGGCTAACAAAAGGTGGTATGAGACACTAAGATGATCAATGTCAGTATTTGAATTTAAGGTATTATTTGTACCAAAAATGTGGCACATTTCGATGAAAGTGCGGTGACTAGAATTTGGTTCAATAGTAATAATTTTTGTATTTTCAAAATCCATACAATGACCAGTGCTGTTGACATGTCCAGCAAGAGCGCAGGCTTTGGGTTTAAGACGAGAGTCGCTTTTATGCTGAATAATTCTTGATTTCAACCTCTGAGAAGTTTGACCAATATACGTAGAAGGACAACCACTACAGTTTATCTGATAGACGGCATTAGGGGTTAGGAGAGCTGGAGTTTTATCCTTTAATTTTGAGAAACAATCTTTTATGATATGATGGTGTTTGTCCGCAATGATAATATGATCGAACTTACGAAAAACCTGTTTAATTATATGAGAAAGTCCTTGGACGTAAATAAGACTTTTGTAAAGTGGAGGTTTATCATTTATATTATTATCAGAATTTTCTGGTGGAATGATCCTGCCCTTGGGGGTGGAGTATAAGATAGAATTTAATAAAGAAATAGGATAATTATTTAATTTGAGAGTATTAACTAATTTATTGAGATTAACTGCGTGAAAATCCGGATGCGAGATCGTTAAGATTCTGTGCTTGAGCCCTTTCACTACATTCAACTTATGTCGAATGTTGTGTATAGAATGGAAATTCAGATAACGGCCAGAACTGGTTGGTTTAACATACCAATCCAGTTTAATAGTGTTGGAATCCGTTCTGATGACCAGGGTGTCCAGAAAGGGGACAGACCTATCCTTTTCTCTTTCCACTGTGAATTGGATGTGAGGGTTGAAACCATTGAAAACACTCAGCACATTGGCAACGTCGTCGACCGGTACTGCACAAACCAGATCATCAACATACTGGTAAAGAAACGGAAATTGAAAAGCCAGCTTGGGGATGCTTTCCTTTATGATGGTATTGACTATGATTTCGGCCAAAATGGGGGAAAGAGTTGAGCCTATTGGGGATCCAAAGATTTGTTTATAAAAATTATTATTGAAGGAAAAATATGTTGAGTCAAAGATGAATTTGAGAAGGTTAATAAACTGTGATTTGGGTATACTAGTTAGTGGTTCTATTAAGTTCCAATTGGTTTCAACAACCTGTATAACCAAATCTACAGGGATATTGGTAAAAAGAGAGACCACATCTAGTGAAATAATCTCATAATCAGGTGGTAATTGAAAATTATTAATTTTTTCGCTGAAGGCGAAACTATCTTTGATACGAAAACTATTATATTCATTAAAGGCTTGCCCTAAGATCTCTGCCAGATATTTGGACAGTTTTCTATCTGGAGATTGTGTCGAGGACACAATGGGTCGACAAGGTGTGTCGGGTTTGTGTATTTTGGGTAAACCATACAATTTAGGTGAAACCGAATTATGACAAATTAAGCGTTTATATGTGGGGTTATCTATGTAATTATTATTATGCAAATCTCTGATTAACTTATTATTCCTAGTCTCAATAGACGTTGTGGGATCCTTTTTAAGGGTTGATAAACCTGGTTATCTTGCAAAAGGGTCTGCATTTTGGAGATGTAATCATCACGCTCTAAGGCTACAGTGACATTGCTCTTGTCTGATGGTAAAATTACAACATTTGGATTATTTTTAAGAAAGATGTTGCATTTCTTTTCAATAGAAGATAAAGGATTATTTGTATTTTTATGATTTTTAAGGAAATCTGTAATGTGGAAAGCTACTAAGGAGCGATAATTATTCCTTTCCTTATTATCCAAACTATTAATAATGTCTTCAATTTGAGCAAGATATTTATATAAGGTTGATTTATTATTCAAGCTAACGGGTAACCCAAATTTTGGTCCAAGTGCAAGGAAACGTTGTATACAATCAGGGATGACAACATTAGATATATTTTTAAACCACTTATCGGGTGTTACAATAGAATTACTTTGTGTTAAAGGCAGCCTCAAATTATTGAGTTTATTAATATTATTGGATTTTATTTTATTATAATGAAATTGGTAAAATTTGATCTGTTTTATATTAAAGGCATTGAAAATCTCTCGAGGTAGTAAACGTTTACAATTCTCTTTGGATATATGTAAAATTTTATGTAAATATCTAATAGTATCATTTATATCATTTAATTCTATTTTTAAAATATTGTGCAGTAACCTTCTTTGTGTGTTATCCACTTTTCTTAGCGTGCGATTGTTCTGCGTTCTGCAAAACACGTTCTCCGTTGCCTTTATGTAGCCTCTCAGGTGGATTGGTGTGATTCCAAGTTGTCGACATCTGGTTAGGAAAATCCTTCGATTTTTGGCTGCCGCCAGCTTCTTGCTCGTGGTCTGCCAGTTCTTAAGGTAGGAGACTGCCTCTTGCCCATAATCCCTGCTCACTGACTCGTAGAAATGCATCGGTAATTCTATAAAGATAGTCCCTCTCACAGCTTGTGTGGTTACATACACAGTAAAATGTTATTTCTTGACTGGGATAGGGGTTGGAAAAACTCCAATCTCAGTGCTACGCACAGGTACCAAGCTTTAATGGTTAGATTGAATTAAAACCACTTGTATGTTTCGCCTGACGTTTCGTTTTTTATTCAAAACATTATCAAAAGCTATGGACAAAAATTTACAATAAGTAACGTTGTTATAAAAGTTATTGAAAGTGACAGTCTTACCTAACACCTTGTGGACCAAAACACATGTTTTTTTAAAAGCATGTGAAGATATTCAAATTTGAACAAATTCATAAACAGGGGCAGTAGGCCACCAAGATTACAGACCTGGGCTGCACATGATATAAATACACTTAGTCATACATCTAGTCAGTTACACATTAAAAATTACTAGCACATTTAAAATTTGATTTACAATAATTTTATTAGCTATTTGGCCAACATGGCCGTCAATTTAGATAAAATCGTGGTATTATTTCTAATCAAACAGCGACAGGTGTCAGACAAATTGTTAGAACCGCGCATGCGCGGAGCGCAAGGCGTCCAAATATTACGAGGGACGTTCAAAATGGAATTGACCAATTAGCTTGTACAATGCAATCTAACATAAGACTAGTCAAAAAACGACGACAAGGGCTATGTCTGAAGGTTCTAAAAGGTGGAAACTACAAAAAGAGTCCTAATTGAGCACCCAAAGTTGTAAGTCTACCATGGGAAAAAAGACAAATGAGAAAAAATGGAGGAGAAAAGACCCTAAATAGATCTAAATATAACTAAATTTATTGTGGGACCGTATTGAGTTTATTAAAAATTTATTATTAAAGAATTAGTAATAGAAATGGGGCAGTAAAAAGAAAATATTATAAGATAAAAATAACTACCCATTGGGCTTTCTCGGTTGGAGAAATTCTAAGGAGAAATCATTGTTGGACATGGCTAACAAAAGGTGGTATGAGACACTAAGATGATCAATGTCAGTATTTGAATTTAAGGTATTATTTCTACCAAAAATGTGGCACATTTCGATGAAAGTGCGGTGACTAGAATTTGGTTCAATAGTAATAATTTTTGTATTTTCAAAATCCATACAATGACCAGTGCTGTTGACATGTCCAGCAAGAGCGCAGGCTTTGGGTTTAAGACGAGAGTCGCTTTTATGCTGAATAATTCTTGATTTCAACCTCTGAGAAGTTTGACCAATATACGTAGAAGGACAACCACTACAGTTTATCTGATAGACGGCATTAGGGGTTAGGAGAGCTGGAGTTTTATCCTTTAATTTTGAGAAACAATCTTTTATGATATGATGGTGTTTGTCCGCAATGATAATATGATCGAACTTACGAAAAACCTGTTTAATTATATGAGAAAGTCCTTGGACGTAAATAAGACTTTTGTAAAGTGGAGGTTTATCATTTATATTATTATCAGAATTTTCTGGTGGAATGATCCTGCCCTTGGGGGTGGAGTATAAGATAGAATTTAATAAAGAAATAGGATAATTATTTAATTTGAGAGTATTAACTAATTTATTGAGATTAACTGCGTGAAAATCCGGATGCGAGATCGTTAAGATTCTGTGCTTGAGCCCTTTCACTACATTCAACTTATGTCGAATGTTGTGTATAGAATGGAAATTCAGATAACGGCCAGAACTGGTTGGTTTAACATACCAATCCAGTTTAATAGTGTTGGAATCCGTTCTGATGACCAGGGTGTCCAGAAAGGGGACAGACCTATCCTTTTCTCTTTCCACTGTGAATTGGATGTGAGGGTTGAAACCATTGAAAACACTCAGCACATTGGCAACGTCGTCGACCGGTACTGCACAAACCAGATCATCAACATACTGGTAAAGAAACGGAAATTGAAAAGCCAGCTTGGGGATGCTTTCCTTTATGATGGTATTGACTATGATTTCGGCCAAAATGGGGGAAAGAGTTGAGCCTATTGGGGATCCAAAGATTTGTTTATAAAAATTATTATTGAAGGAAAAATATGTTGAGTCAAAGATGAATTTGAGAAGGTTAATAAACTGTGATTTGGGTATACTAGTTAGTGGTTCTATTAAGTTCCAATTGGTTTCAACAACCTGTATAACCAAATCTACAGGGATATTGGTAAAAAGAGAGACCACATCTAGTGAAATAATCTCATAATCAGGTGGTAATTGAAAATTATTAATTTTTTCGCTGAAGGCGAAACTATCTTTGATACGAAAACTATTATATTCATTAAAGGCTTGCCCTAAGATCTCTGCCAGATATTTGGACAGTTTTCTATCTGGAGATTGTGTCGAGGACACAATGGGTCGACAAGGTGTGTCGGGTTTGTGTATTTTGGGTAAACCATACAATTTAGGTGAAACCGAATTATGACAAATTAAGCGTTTATATGTGGGGTTATCTATGTAATTATTATTATGCAAATCTCTGATTAACTTATTATTCCTAGTCTCAATAGACGTTGTGGGATCCTTTTTAAGGGTTGATAAACCTGGTTATCTTGCAAAAGGGTCTGCATTTTGGAGATGTAATCATCACGCTCTAAGGCTACAGTGACATTGCTCTTGTCTGATGGTAAAATTACAACATTTGGATTATTTTTAAGAAAGATGTTGCATTTCTTTTCAATAGAAGATAAAGGATTATTTGTATTTTTATGATTTTTAAGGAAATCTGTAATGTGGAAAGCTACTAAGGAGCGATAATTATTCCTTTCCTTATTATCCAAACTATTAATAATGTCTTCAATTTGAGCAAGATATTTATATAAGGTTGATTTATTATTCAAGCTAACGGGTAACCCAAATTTTGGTCCAAGTGCAAGGAAACGTTGTATACAATCAGGGATGACAACATTAGATATATTTTTAAACCACTTATCGGGTGTTACAATAGAATTACTTTGTGTTAAAGGCAGCCTCAAATTATTGAGTTTATTAATATTATTGGATTTTATTTTATTATAATGAAATTGGTAAAATTTGATCTGTTTTATATTAAAGGCATTGAAAATCTCTCGAGGTAGTAAACGTTTACAATTCTCTTTGGATATATGTAAAATTTTATGTAAATATCTAATAGTATCATTTATATCATTTAATTCTATTTTTAAAATATTGTGCAGTAACCTTCTTTGTGTGTTATCCACTTTTCTTAGCGTGCGATTGTTCTGCGTTCTGCAAAACACGTTCTCCGTTGCCTTTATGTAGCCTCTCAGGTGGATTGGTGTGATTCCAAGTTGTCGACATCTGGTTAGGAAAATCCTTCGATTTTTGGCTGCCGCCAGCTTCTTGCTCGTGGTCTGCCAGTTCTTAAGGTAGGAGACTGCCTCTTGCCCATAATCCCTGCTCACTGACTCGTAGAAATGCATCGGTAATTCTATAAAGATAGTCCCTCTCACAGCTTGTGTGGTTACATACACAGTAAAATGTTATTTCTTGACTGGGATAGGGGTTGGAAAAACTCCAATCTCAGTGCTACGCACAGGTACCAAGCTTTAATGGTTAGATTGAATTAAAACCACTTGTATGTTTCGCCTGACGTTTCGTTTTTTATTCAAAACATTATCAAAAGCTATGGACAAAAATTTACAATAAGTAACGTTGTTATAAAAGTTATTGAAAGTGACAGTCTTACCTAACACCTTGTGGACCAAAACACATGTTTTTTTAAAAGCATGTGAAGATATTCAAATTTGAACAAATTCATAAACAGGGGCAGTAGGCCACCAAGATTACAGACCTGGGCTGCACATGATATAAATACACTTAGTCATACATCTAGTCAGTTACACATTAAAAATTACTAGCACATTTAAAATTTGATTTACAATAATTTTATTAGCTATTTGGCCAACATGGCCGTCAATTTAGATAAAATCGTGGTATTATTTCTAATCAAACAGCGACAGGTGTCAGACAAATTGTTAGAACCGCGCATGCGCGGAGCGCAAGGCGTCCAAATATTACGAGGGACGTTCAAAATGGAATTGACCAATTAGCTTGTACAATGCAATCTAACATAAGACTAGTCAAAAAACGACGACAAGGGCTATGTCTGAAGGTTCTAAAAGGTGGAAACTACAAAAAGAGTCCTAATTGAGCACCCAAAGTTGTAAGTCTACCATGGGAAAAAAGACAAATGAGAAAAAATGGAGGAGAAAAGACCCTAAATAGATCTAAATATAACTAAATTTATTGTGGGACCGTATTGAGTTTATTAAAAATTTATTATTAAAGAATTAGTAATAGAAATGGGGCAGTAAAAAGAAAATATTATAAGATAAAAATAACTACCCATTGGGCTTTCTCGGTTGGAGAAATTCTAAGGAGAAATCATTGTTGGACATGGCTAACAAAAGGTGGTATGAGACACTAAGATGATCAATGTCAGTATTTGAATTTAAGGTATTATTTCTACCAAAAATGTGGCACATTTCGATGAAAGTGCGGTGACTAGAATTTGGTTCAATAGTAATAATCTTTGTATTTTCAAAATCCATACAATGACCAGTGCTGTTGACATGTCCAGCAAGAGCGCAGGCTTTGGGTTTAAGACGAGAGTCGCTTTTATGCTGAATAATTCTTGATTTCAACCTCTGAGAAGTTTGACCAATATACGTAGAAGGACAACCACTACAGTTTATCTGATAGACGGCATTAGGGGTTAGGAGAGCTGGAGTTTTATCCTTTAATTTTGAGAAACAATCTTTTATGATATGATGGTGTTTGTCCGCAATGATAATATGATCGAACTTACGAAAAACCTGTTTAATTATATGAGAAAGTCCTTGGACGTAAATAAGACTTTTGTAAAGTGGAGGTTTATCATTTATATTATTATCAGAATTTTCTGGTGGAATGATCCTGCCCTTGGGGGTGGAGTATAAGATAGAATTTAATAAAGAAATAGGATAATTATTTAATTTGAGAGTATTAACTAATTTATTGAGATTAACTGCGTGAAAATCCGGATGCGAGATCGTTAAGATTCTGTGCTTGAGCCCTTTCACTACATTCAACTTATGTCGAATGTTGTGTATAGAATGGAAATTCAGATAACGGCCAGAACTGGTTGGTTTAACATACCAATCCAGTTTAATAGTGTTGGAATCCGTTCTGATGACCAGGGTGTCCAGAAAGGGGACAGACCTATCCTTTTCTCTTTCCACTGTGAATTGGATGTGAGGGTTGAAACCATTGAAAACACTCAGCACATTGGCAACGTCGTCGACCGGTACTGCACAAACCAGATCATCAACATACTGGTAAAGAAACGGAAATTGAAAAGCCAGCTTGGGGATGCATAGTCAATACCATCATAAAGGAAAGCATCCCCAAGCTGGCTTTTCAATTTCCGTTTCTTTACCATCTTTCTCATTTGTCTTTTTTCCCATGGTAGACTTACAACTTTGGGTGCTCAATTAGGACTCTTTTTGTAGTTTCCACCTTTTAGAACCTTCAGACATAGCCCTTGTCGTCGTTTTTTGACTAGTCTTATGTTAGATTGCATTGTACAAGCTAATTGGTCAATTCCATTTTGAACGTCCCTCGTAATATTTGGACGCCTTGCGCTCCGCGCATGCGCGGTTCTAACAATTTGTCTGACACCTGTCGCTGTTTGATTAGAAATAATACCACGATTTTATCTAAATTGACGGCCATGTTGGCCAAATAGCTAATAAAATTATTGTAAATCAAATTTTAAATGTGCTAGTAATTTTTAATGTGTAACTGTATGACTAAGTGTATTTATATCATGTGCAGCCCAGGTCTGTAATCTTGGTGGCCTACTGCCCCTGTTTATGAATTTGTTCAAATTTGAATATCTTCACATGCTTTTAAAAAAACATGTGTTTTGGTCCACAAGGTGTTAGGTAAGACTGTCACTTTCAATAACTTTTATAACAACGTTACTTATTGTAAATTTTTGTCCATAGCTTTTGATAATGTTTTGAATAAAAAACGAAACGTCAGGCGAAACATACAAGTGGTTTTAATTCAATCTAACCATTAAAGCTTGGTACCTGTGCGTAGCACTGAGATTGGAGTTTTTCCAACCCCTATCCCAGTCAAGAAATAACATTTTACTGTGTATGTAACCACACAAGCTGTGAGAGGGACTATCTTTATAGAATTACCGATGCATTTCTACGAGTCAGTGAGCAGGGATTATGGGCAAGAGGCAGTCTCCTACCTTAAGAACTGGCAGACCACGAGCAAGAAGCTGGCGGCAGCCAAAAATCGAAGGATTTTCCTAACCAGATGTCGACAACTTGGAATCACACCAATCCACCTGAGAGGCTACATAAAGGCAACGGAGAACGTGTTTTGCAGAACGCAGAACAATCGCACGCTAAGAAAAGTGGATAACACACAAAGAAGGTTACTGCACAATATTTTAAAAATAGAATTAAATGATATAAATGATACCATTAGATATTTACATAAAATTTTACATATATCCAAAGAGAATTGTAAACGTTTACTACCTCGAGAGATTTTCAATGCCTTTAATATAAAACAGATCAAATTTTACCAATTTCATTATAATAAAATAAAATCCAATAATATTAATAAACTCAATAATTTGAGGCTGCCTTTAACACAAAGTAATTCTATTGTAACACCCGATAAGTGGTTTAAAAATATATCTAATGTTGTCATCCCTGATTGTATACAACGTTTCCTTGCACTTGGACCAAAATTTGGGTTACCCGTTAGCTTGAATAATAAATCAACCTTATATAAATATCTTGCTCAAATTGAAGACATTATTAATAGTTTGGATAATAAGGAAAGGAATAATTATCGCTCCTTAGTAGCTTTCCACATTACAGATTTCCTTAAAAATCATAAAAATACAAATAATCCTTTATCTTCTATTGAAAAGAAATGCAACATCTTTCTTAAAAATAATCCAAATGTTGTAATTTTACCATCAGACAAGAGCAATGTCACTGTAGCCTTAGAGCGTGATGATTACATCTCCAAAATGCAGACCCTTTTGCAAGATAACCAGGTTTATCAACCCTTAAAAAGGATCCCACAACGTCTATTGAGACTAGGAATAATAAGTTAATCAGAGATTTGCATAATAATAATTACATAGATAACCCCACATATAAACGCTTAATTTGTCATAATTCGGTTTCACCTAAATTGTATGGTTTACCCAAAATACACAAACCCGACACACCTTGTCGACCCATTGTGTCCTCGAAACAATCTCCAGATAGAAAACTGTCCAAATATCTGGCAGAGATCTTAGGGCAAGCCTTTAATGAATATAATAGTTTTCGTATCAAAGATAGTTTCGCCTTCAGCAAAAAAATTAATAATTTTCAATTACCACCTGATTATGAGATTATTTCACTAGATGTGGTCTCTCTTTTTACCAATATCCCTGTAGATTTGGTTATACAGGTTGTTGAAACCAATTGGAACTTAATAGAACCACTAACTAGTATACCCAAATCACAGTTTATTAACCTTCTCAAATTCATCTTTGACTCAACATATTTTTCCTTCAATAATAATTTTTATAAACAAATCTTTGGATCCCCAATAGGCTCAACTCTTTCCCCCATTTTGGCCGAAATCATAGTCAATACCATCATAAAGGAAAGCATCCCCAAGCTGGCTTTTCAATTTCCGTTTCTTTACCAGTATGTTGATGATCTGGTTTGTGCAGTACCGGTCGACGACGTTGCCAATGTGCTGAGTGTTTTCAATGGTTTCAACCCTCACATCCAATTCACAGTGGAAAGAGAAAAGGATAGGTCTGTCCCCTTTCTGGACACCCTGGTCATCAGAACGGATTCCAACACTATTAAACTGGATTGGTATGTTAAACCAACCAGTTCTGGCCGTTATCTGAATTTCCATTCTATACACAACATTCGACATAAGTTGAATGTAGTGAAAGGGCTCAAGCACAGAATCTTAACGATCTCGCATCCGGATTTTCACGCAGTTAATCTCAATAAATTAGTTAATACTCTCAAATTAAATAATTATCCTATTTCTTTATTAAATTCTATCTTATACTCCACCCCCAAGGGCAGGATCATTCCACCAGAAAATTCTGATAATAATATAAATGATAAACCTCCACTTTACAAAAGTCTTATTTACGTCCAAGGACTTTCTCATATAATTAAACAGGTTTTTCGTAAGTTCGATCATATTATCATTGCGGACAAACACCATCATATCATAAAAGATTGTTTCTCAAAATTAAAGGATAAAACTCCAGCTCTCCTAACCCCTAATGCCTAAAGGATTATTTGTATTTTTATGATTTTTAAGAAAATCTGTAATGTGGAAAGCTACTAAGGAGCGATAATTATTCCTTTCCTTATTATCCAAACTATTAATAATGTCTTCAATTTGAGCAAGATATTTATATAAGGTTGATTTATTATTCAAGCTAACGGGTAACCCAAATTTTGGTCCAAGTGCAAGGAAACGTTGTATACAATCAGGGATGACAACATTAGATATATTTTTAAACCACTTATCGGGTGTTACAATAGGATAGGATACCACGATTTTATCTAAATTGACGGCCATGTTGGCCAAATAGCTAATAAAATTATTGTAAATCAAATTTTAAATGTGCTAGTAATTTTTAATGTGTAACTGACTAGATGTATGACTAAGTGTATTTATATCATGTGCAGCCCAGGTCTGTAATCTTGGTGGCCTACTGCCCCTGTTTATGAATTTGTTCAAATTTGAATATCTTCACATGCTTTTAAAAAAACATGTGTTTTGGTCCACAAGGTGTTAGGTAAGACTGTCACTTTCAATAACTTTTATAACAACGTTACTTATTGTAAATTTTTGTCCATAGCTTTTGATAATGTTTTGAATAAAAAACGAAACGTCAGGCGAAACATACAAGTGGTTTTAATTCAATCTAACCATTAAAGCTTGGTACCTGTGCGTAGCACTGAGATTGGAGTTTTTCCAACCCCTATCCCAGTCAAGAAATAACATTTTACTGTGTATGTAACCACACAAGCTGTGAGAGGGACTATCTTTATATATATATATATATATATATATATATATATATATATATATATATATATATATATATATATAATCCGTGACCTTATCTACCCGTAAGGTGTTAAGGTATTACAATTCAAATAATAATAAAATTCGAAAAATATAAATTATAAATTCACAATTCAGTTATAACTATGTACACTAACTACTATCACTTCCTATAAACATATCTTGCCCATTCTTTTTTGTTTCTTGCCATTCTTGTTCCTTCTTTCCATGTTACTCCTTGTTTTGTTAAATTTTCCGCTATCACCCCGTCCCATGTTTTTCGTGGTTTTCCTCTTAATCTTTTTTGTGTTGTTTTCGCTAACCATACCCTTTTTGTCTGTCTTTCTTCTTCCATGCGGACCAGATGTCCAAACCATCTTAATTGTTGCTTCGCGATACTTTCCAGAATATGTTCTACATTTAGTTCTTGTCTTATCTGCTCATTTCTTATTTTATCATTTCGGGTAACTCCTTTAACTGCTCTCAGGTACTTCATTTGTATGGCTTGTATTTTGCACTTCATTTTGTTATTTAAAATACAACTTTCGGCTCCATATGTTAAGATTGGTTTGAACACTGTTATATACGGTTATTTTTGTCTTTCTCGATATTTCCTTTTTTCTTATGAATGTCCTGTTCATTGAATAGTATAGCTTTGTTGTATTTTCTATTCTACTGTTTATTTCCATGTCTTCTTTTCCATCTTTGTGTATATTTACTCCTAAATATTTGAATGTCTCTATTTGTTCTATGTTTCGTCCATCTATTTCAATTTTTACTCTTGTATCATTTCTTCCTATTGTCATCACTTTTGTTTTTTCTTTGTTTATTTTGAAGTTTCTCTTTTTTAGTGCTGTATTCCAGATATTTAAGTTTGCTTGTAGGTCTTTTTCATTCTTTGCATATACTATTACATCATCAGCGAAGGCACTTTCAGCTATGTCCACCATCTGCATGTTCCTATACCCTACGTGTAATTTCTTTGTTTGTGTTTTTATTTCTTTTAAGACATCGTCAAGTATTATGTTGAAGAGTATCGGACTGAGTATTCCTCCCTGTCTTAACCCTTCCTTGGTCAGAAACTCCTCTGATTTCATATTCCCTGTTCTTACGTAATTTCTAGTTTTCTTGTATATAGTTGCTATGGCTTTTCTCAGTTGTTCATTTACTCCTCTTCTTCTAAGACTATTCCATAATTCTTTTCTTGGGATGCTATCAAAAGCTTTTTCAATGTCTATGAACGCTACATATATAGTATTGTTCATATTCTTTTGAATGAGTTACTTCATTGTAAAAATATGGTCTTGCACCCCTCTACCTTTTCTAAAACCACTCTGTGATTCTTCTAGTTGCTGTTCGATTTTCATTTGTAACCTTTTTTCCAGGATTCTATCATATACTTTTAACATAGTACTCAGCAAGGTAATTCCCCTATAATTCCCACACTCTCTGTTATCTCCTTTTTTGTATACAGGTAAAATTATTCCCACTTCCCAGTCTTTTGGTATATTTTGTTCCTTCCATATCTTATTAAATAATTTTTGTAAACTTTCTATCCCGTATTCACCCATGTTTTTTATCATTTCCGATGTTATGCCGTCCTGTCCTGCTGCTTTACCTCTTTTCAACCTCCGAATGGCTTCTGTTATTTCTTCCTGTTTAATATCATCATTTTCTATGTATTCGGTGTTTTCTGTGGTTTCCTTGTTGTCTTCTATTTCGTCTGGCGTAATTAGTTGTTCTTTATTTAGCATTTCTTCAAAATACTCCTTCCATCTTTTCATTATGTCCTTCTCTTCTTCTAGTATTTCTCCGTTTAAGGATTTAATGAACATATTTCTATTTTGTTTCCCTTTCCGTATTGTTTTTAATAGTCTATAGAATAACTTCTGATTTCCCTTGCTATCTCGCTCCATTTTTTCCCCAAATTCTTCCCAAGATTGTTGTTTCGCTTTTTTCACCATTTCTTTGACTTTTACCCTTTGTTCTTTATACTTGTTATAATTTAAGTTATTTTTTTCGCTAAGATATTTTTTCCATTTTTGTTTTTTCAGCTTTACTTCTTTTTGAATTTTCTCGTTCCACCATCTTGTTTGTTTTTTGGTTATGTCTGTTTTGATACATCCGCAGGTTTCTTTTGCTATTTCTATTATTTTATCTTTAATTGTTCTCCACATGTCTTCTATTGTCATGTTATTTATACTTTCCCTGATTTTATTCATTTCTGCCTCTATTTTCTCTTTATATAATTTGGCTGTTTCTTCTTCTCTAAGCTTATACGTCCTGATTACTTCTTTTACTGCTATGTTCTTATTCTTAATTTTAATATGTTCTTTTTGTTTCTTATGTTTTATTTCTATTTTTGCTAATACAAAGTAGTGGTCTGAGTATATTTCACATCCTCTTCTCACTCTGGTGTCTTTTATTTCTCTTCTATAATTCTTATTAACAATAACGTAATCTATTAATGATCTTTCTTTTCTACTTACTATTTCTCTTGTAAATTTATGTGTATCTTTGTGTTTATAGAATGTATTTGTCACTATTAAGTTGTTTAAAATACAAAAGTCTATTAATCTTCGTCCATTATTATGTCTGTCCTCTTCTCCATATATACCTATTGTACTTCCTGTTTCATCGTCTTTTCTTCCAACTCTTCCGTTTAAATCTCCCAGGATTAATAATCTTCCCACACTTTCTTCGGTCACGTCTGTTAGTTGATCCCAAAACGCATCTTTTATACTGGTCTTTTCATCCTCATTGGGCCCATATACAACTATAATTGTGGTTTTTACTGCTTCATCTATTTCCATTTCTATTTTCAAAATTCTTTCTGATACTCCGTCCCATTTTCGTATGTATTTCAAGTTTTCTTTGTTAACAAAACATCCTACCCCTTCTCTAGCTCTATTTCCTTCTTTTACCCCACTATATATCAACAGGTGCCCTCCTTTTAATAATGTTTCTCCTTTACCTTTCTTTTTCGTTTCGGTAATACCCACAATATCTGCCTTCACGTTTTCCAATTCTTCCACTAGCTCCTCTTCCTTTCCCGTTAGACTCCTAACGTTCCACGTTCCTATTTTCCAAAGTTTTCCACTCTTTATTATTTTTCCTTGTAACATATCTTTTTCCTTGTCCATAGCACGGTCTTCATCTGTTTTATCCGTCCTAAGTGTTTTATCTAGTTTTTTTATTTTTCCAGTGTATTTATGTGGGGATTCCATAGCCATGTTTCATTCCCTATTTGAATTTTGCCTTTTTCAACCTTAGCGTTTTGTCCTTGTCTTCTTACTTCATATAACTTTAATCTCAGCTGTTTATGCATCTCTCTATCCTTCTTTGATAAATCATTATAAATGTATATACGTTCTCTCAGTTTTCTCAGTTTATGTTTGTTGCTTAAGATTTGTTCCTTCTCGTGTAAATTGTACAACTCTATCAAGCTTGTTTTCTCTCCTAACTTCTGTACTGCTTTAATATTTACTTGTATTTCAAGAGTGTTTCTTATAAAATCATTTATTTCGCTTATAAGTTCGCTTTGTGTTTTGTTGGGAGTATCTAGTTTTTTTCCTGTTAGTACTACATTTGTTTTTCTTTTTTCTCTTTCCAGGTTTTCTACATTATTTCTCAAATTTTCCAATTCTCTTTTTATTTCTTTGTTCTCTTTTGATGTCATTTCGTATTTATTTTGCAGTTCTTCATTTTCTATTTTTAAAATGTTTATGTCTTCTTTGTATATTTTCAGCTCGTCTCTCATTTCCGTCATTATATTTATTATTAAGTCTAATTTATCTTCTTTGTTTTTATCGTCCATGTTTACTTTTATTTTATAACTGATTTTTTCCTTAATATAGTCCTGTTTTCTCAACTACCGATAACGACGTCACCGCGTAAAAGGCTCGATCCCGGCTGTCCCGTCGGAGGTCAAAGCCTTTATCAGTGCCTCGGTCGTTTCACACACTTGCTATACTTTTACTAATGTTTGCATTTACTAATTTAAAATAACTGGCTTTAGTAGCTCCTCTACGTTCTCACAACCCCTGGGGATGTCTGCGCGCTCACGCGCTTCGGCGTACGGTGTGTTGCCTATCTTCAAAAATTTTAGCGTGGCCCCAATACGTGTTTTGTTATTGTCTTTATCAGTTAGTTGCATGCAATTCTCCACCTTATTAGTTATCTTCTAACCTTCACCCGTTTTAATTATGGCAAATAGCTCACTGTTCGGTGCTTTGTGTTGCGTATCTTATCATGCCAGGTTTGTACGACTCGTTATTTCCTCACTTCACTATCTTTCCGCGTTTTTGAGTAGCTCGATATGGCCCAATTTGGACTTTAATATCGGAGCTTCTAAACACGCTATGTCAGATCTCACAAACCAACCAACCGGTTTCGAAATTAATTTAAATAAAGAAATATTTGAAACAAATAAGCTTGGAAGAATGATATAATTAAATCTTGATTGGGGTTAAAAAAATTCAAACATTATTAATAAATTTAATTGAGACAATGAGAGAAGAGAATTGGGTATTGATTGAATGTTAATTTAATAGTTACATAAAATTTTAATAAAATATAAGCCAAGGTAACGATTGACAAATGTGTTATAATAATGTGAATTGTTAAATTGTAAATAATGGACAATTTAAAATATGTAAGAGTGTAGTAAGAATAGTATCCAACCAGAACAAGTTCTTGTTTAAAAAGTTAGTTACATAAAACAATTCAAAAAACATGTACGTATTTTAGATATGATAATTTTGGAAGAATACAAAATCGAATCTCTGCCTTAATTTGTGTAATTTTTGAACTTACAAATTAAGAAAAGGCTTAAAACAAATCTCAGAGGTGAAGGTCAAATAAAATATTAAAAATTGGAAAGAATATTGTGATATTGTGTAATAAGAAGAGCTACAGATACGATATTGTGTAATAAGAAGAGCTACAGATACAAGTAATTGGAAATGGAATAAAGGACTTAATACTAGTTAATGGAATTTGGATTTATTCATACGTACAATCGTCCACAGAACTAATGTCACCCCGAACGCCAGCTTGGCTATTTCGATAGGCAACACATTTAACGTCACTTGACCGAATGTTTCCTAGAGGGTAGTACACACAAAGCGTGTCACCGGAAAGCAATTAGGCAGAGAGAAAGTAGACATTTTAGAAGCAAATCCTTCCTTTTAATATTTCGGTGGTGAATCACACGGGGTTACAGTTTATTTGTATTAAGCAGATTTTATTTCACTGCTGTTGTTAATATTATTTGTTATTTATAAAATGTAGAAACAAGACATGAAGTCATTCTGGTTGAATATAAACTTTAACAGATATTGATTAATGAAATTGTTAAAGAGTTTAAAGATTTTCGTTTATTGTTAAACGTTTTAAGTGATTGAGGAATCACCATCGCTACCATCTTCCCGAAGTTTCATTTAAAATTAAAATAGTTTTTTCTACCACTAAAGGCACAACACTGGAAACCTAGATTTGACAAACAAATATTTATCTTGTTTTCACAATTTGAAACACAATTTAGTAGAAACTTGAAAAATAAGAAATAATTTAAATTGTTCTACTTGAGGAACGTGAAAATTTTTGCGAAACTGAAAGATTAATTAAAAGGTTTTAAAATTTAAACATATACAGTGGAACTTCTATTTACGAAGTCCCCAAATTCAAGAAGAAAATCATTAAAAGGAAATTTCGTAAAACAGAAAATCATTTAAAATAGCCTAATAAATGCAACTTCCGAAACGTCTTGTGATAAACACCCTAGACTGTGGACAAAGTCCGATAAAACAAATCATAATAGACCACTGCCAAAAATTATATCATTCAGAGAACAACTGCAACTGGTTGTTTTCCAAACAACATTTTATATATGTGAATGTGAGCAATTTATTCTATATTTTTATCTACTCTAGTGGGGTAACTAACTCATTACGTCACTAATTTGACACTATTTCCGTTAGGTAATATGAAGCTCATTACACCACTCAGTTATGTAATGGTTTCATTACCTAACTGAGTGGTGTAATCGCTTTATTACCTAACTGAAATAGTGTCAAATGAATGACGTAATGGCATTTGCCCACTAAAATATTTTTAAAAATGACAGATCTGACATTTCTCTTAATGCACTTTTCTTAATTTTAGGCAGTTGTAGATAAAAATTTGTACAATGCATGTGTGATAATGCATCATTAATATACTTGTGTGCTTACAGAACTCGTGCTACGCACTCGTTTGTAACTTACGCACACGTATATTAATGATGCTCTTATCCCACTTGTATAGTAAATAATTATTACATGACTAGTCCTTAAAATGTATTTCATTTAATTTCATAAAAAATTTGTGCATATTTTACTTACCATAAATGGAATTTTAATTCGTAAAATAGAGCAAAAATCATATGGTAAATTATTCGAACGGCGGAATATCTGTAAAAAATCGTTAAACAGAGAACTTCGTAAAACCGAAGTTCCTTAAGAAGAAGTTCCACTGTATGTAGAAATTCAGGACCTTAAAAGTTATTCAAAAATCTGGTGTGATACACGCACGCAACTTCCTTTTACAGTGATCTTATAATTAGCCAAAAAATTGATTTTTAATTTTTAAGTTTGTATTTGTCAACATTTTTCAAAAATTAGGTACGAATTCTACAGAAACCGTACAAAATAGAGCGTTAGTTCAAGAGACAAATTTTCTCTAAAATTGTAAGCAGAATTCAAAAATATAATAATATACCGGGTGTTCTATTTAAAATAGGAGTTAGTAAAAAAAGAAAAAAACAAACAAATGAAACCCATTTTAGAGGTATTCAACTGGAAAATCAACTATCTCACGTTAATACACATTAAAAATGTAAAGTTTCGAAAAAAACCTTTGGGGCCGTTTTTGAAAAAGTAAACACCATACTTCCAGTTATGAGATTTTCTTCAAAAGCTTTCCGTCGCGTCTAGATAGTACACAAAACTTATATATGATGTTTCAACGCCATAACTCTTTTCGTTTTTGAGATATTCTGTTCACTGACAGACCAATGAACAAAAACATGTTTTTTGGGTTCAGGGGACTCTAAAACGTGAAGATCTGTTGAAAACTCAATTTCGAATTTTTGGTGTAGATCAAATACTTCCTTTATTGTGCAAGGAAGTAAAAATCAACAAAAAATAAAAATTACTAGAGTAGGTAACCTAAAAACTTATAGAACCTCTTAGAAGTGTTGTTTTTAAATTGGATATATATAACATGGACTTGTGCGATAAAAGTTAACCTTATGGAACTGTTTTTTTTATTATTTACTTAATGCACTACAAAATAGTAATGTTTATATTTTAAACGAATGTTGATGACGTCATATCTCAAATACCGATAATATTTCTAAACACAATAGTGCCAAAATATGCAAAAAACATTAAATTAATTTAAGTGTCATAGTTTTATCCAGAATCTTCGTCCTGAAAAAAACCTGGTACGCTTAACTTGATTTAAAATTTTCCACTTTTGATGCCATGGTTGTCATCGAAATTTATTTAAATCGAAATATACTTTTTATAGAGAGTGTTAGAAATCGTTCAATTGTATTTACAGCCATATAATAGTTATTTAGATCACAAGTGTTAGAAGTCAACTTTTTTTCACAAGTGTGGAGGGTTAATAATCCACGCGCGTGAAAAATAAGCACGCTAACACGAGTTGCCTATAAGATCTTTTAAAAATTTCATTAAATACTCAAATCCAAGCATATTTTGTATAGAATTTTATTTGCCCTCATTTTAGTCAAGTGCGTTGGTCAGTTCTGGTAACTAAGGAAACGTCTATTTAAAATCGTTCATTCCTAAATTAAAAGCAAAATGTCATTTTTTTCACTGAAGGAAAAAAGTGGCACCACACACCGAAATTAATTTTAAAAAGCCTACTTTTTTAAATGACATTTTAAAAAGATTTTTATGAAACACTTGTCACAATATAAAAAAAGATACGGTTGAAAATTACCAATAACGGTTGAAAATTACCAATAAGGTTATTCTAAGTGAAAATGAAAAGCAATGATGAAATTGTTACAAGACATGTTTATAGTATTTAACATTACTAGCTTGGTAAGAGGGTTTTTACTGGCGGACAGAAGGATATGACTGGCGAGCCAGTCACCTTCTGGAACCAGTAAAACCCGTTACCTTGCGTGTATTGTTGAATATTTTATTTGTTCCTCACTTGTTAATAACTATAAATTTGCCATTTATTCACAATGTCAAACTGACAAGCAACTAAATTCATCAATATGACACATACTAAGGAAGACAACTCTGGCTTTGCACGCTATCATTTATCTATGAGCACGCTTGTAAAAAATGACAGGCTAGCCAGTAAAAATTTTACAGGCTAGCCGGTTAAGAGACATTTTCAAGGTGAATACAGTAACTTGATAAATTGATGTTTACAAGTGAGGAACATATAATAGCTACTTATGCAACAAGTGCTAAAGTTGACGTTATGAAGGTAATGAAGCCATTACATAACTGAGTGGTGTAATGAGCTTCATATTACCTAACGGAAATAGTGTCAAATTAGTGACGTAATGAGTTAGTTACCCCACTAGGGTAGATAAAAATATAGAATAAATTGCTCACATTCACATATATAAAATGCTGTTTGGAAAACAACCAGTTGCAGTTGTTCTCTGAATGATATAATTTTTGGCAGTGGTCTATTATGATTTGTTTTATCGGACTTTTTCCACAGTCTAGGGTGTTTATCACAAGACGTTTCGGAAGTTGCATTTATTAGGCTATTTTAAATGATTTTCTGTTTTACGAAATTTCTTTTTAATGATTTTCTTTTTGAATTTGGGGACTTCGTAAATAGAAGTTCCACTGTATATGTTTAAATTTTAAAACCTTTTAATTAATCTTTCAGTTTCGCAAAAATTTTCACGTTCCTCAAGTAGAACAATTTAAATTATTTCTTATTTTTCAAGTTTCTACTAAATTGCGTTTCAAATTGTGAAAACAAGATAAATATTTGTTTGTCAAATCTAGGTTTCCAGTGTTGTGCCTTTAGCGGTAGAAAAAACTATTTAATTTTAAATTAAACTTCGGGAAGATGGTAGCGATGGTGATTCCTCAATCACTTAAAACGTTTAACAATAAACGAAAATCTTTAAACTCTTCAACAATTTCATTAATCAATATCTGTTAAAGTTTATATTCAACCAGAATGACTTCATGTCTTGTTTCTACATTTTATAAATAACAAATAATATTAACAACAGCAGTGAAATAAAATCTGCTTAATACAAATAAACTGTAACCCCGTGTGATTCACCACCGAAATATTAAAAGGAAGGATTTGCTTCTAAAATGTCTACTTTCTCTCTGCCTAATTGCTTTCCGGTGACACGCTTTGTGTGTACTACCCTCTAGAAAACATTCGGTCAAGTGACGTTAAATGTGTTGCCTATCGAAATAGCCAAGCTGGCGTTCGGGGTGACATTAGTTCTGTGGACGATTGTACAAGACATAAGAAGAGGTATTTTACAATTTATAATTTGAATTGGATATTTCGTGTATGTGACTTAGACATCTAGAAGGAGCAGTAACATTTGGGAGGAACAGTGCTTTCCAGTAGAAACCAGGACAGGATTTTCATGCCAAGGGAGTTAACGTGACTTAACAGAACCAGAGGGAGGTTGCAGGAGCTGGGATGGTACGGCGGTGACATCCAGGAGGTGACAGGACTGGAATTGGAGATTTAAGCAGTTGGTTTGACAGATCGAAGGAATTTGAAAGGATTCATGTACCATCAAACGGGTTGCTGTTAGTGAATGGTACATTGGGTGCTGCAGGCTATTGAAGATAGGATCCAGTGGTGGTTGGTGTTCGCGGTGAAAGCGTAGCAGCTATTAAGGTTTGTTAAGATAAGTTGACAAAGCATTTTAAATAACTGTCAATTTTAGAAGTGATAACCTAAAGTTGAGTAAGTACTTACATAGGTAATTTTGAATGGTAGTAAATATCAATGTAAGATACAGTTGTCAGTTTACCTGGTTTGTTGAGATTTTAAAATTCAGTTTGACATTAAACGTCATTAACTATAATACCGACATTCAATTAATAGATAGAGATCTTGATTTGGCGAACCACCTGAGATAAGATAATTTGATTTATTATTGAATTTAAAAAGGGCAAAATTTTAATAAAAAGTATAGCTGTATATAGCCACATTCATAATAATATATATGTTTGTAAATAAAGAAAAAAACCTTATGTAAATAGAATTGTTTGTTCTTCTCTGTCTTGCTCTCCTTCTGCGGTCTGCCCCGCCGAACGGGGAAAGCGCCATTGGCCGACCGAGTTACCAGGGCAAAATCAACAACAGTCGCCAAAAGCCATTTTGTTTAACTCTCGCCCGCCCTCCAATGAGGCCACGAGATCAAGTCGTGTTAACAACACAGTTAAAGCTATAGCTTATCAGATGTTTGCTAAACCGCAAACTATTATGGAGTAGAAATAAATAGGTAGTTACTTATTTGGTTTTGTTAAACCTAACTACCAACACATTCACTGATTATTGATGTTATCTTTCAGATCACTCTCAACGTATGACATTGTCACATTGTTAAAGCACCATTAAATACTGATACTAATAGACACCTTTTATATACCGGGTACTCACTGACAAATTCTAATAATATTCCTTGGCATTTCAATGTTTTCCATTCAGTTTATAAGTTACAATTTGGAATATATCAACAGACGATAAATAAGCATTATACAAAAGCATTCTTACATGTAAAATTTAAAAAGAAATGTTAGAAAGACTATTTGAATAGTGCCTAATTTTTTTTATAGAAATACATTTTTTACAGAAATAGATAAAGTCGCTGTATTGCTATATTTTCCTCTAAATTTCTTGCCAATTCCAGGTTGATCGGGTCAGTGAGTACTCAGTAATAGTAATTCTAAGATAGAAAACATATTGAAACATGAACCTTAAAGCTTTAAAAAAAAATTCTATACAGGGTATCCCAAAAAAAATGGTACACCGATTAGTCATAGATTTCTTACGTCATAATAAATCGATTAAACCTAATATACCTTTGTACAAAGTCCCTTCAGTAAAAAGTTATAGGGCCTTGAAGTTCAATTTTTTATTTTTTTGTTAATTTCCGCAAATGTAAAGATAGGGATTTGAATGTTGGTATACATGCTTACTATTATATACTGCACTAATAGGAAAAGTTTCATAAACTAGACTTGACTGTAAGAGGCACTTTACCTCTCTTTGAAAACTTTTTTTAACTCTAACTTCGTTATCTGTAAAATTTTTTGAAATTTTAGGTTATCTAAAAAATAATTAAAAAGCACAAAAATAATGTACTCTTAGTTTTTAAGCCTAAAAGCAACAGCTTACCTTAAAATGCCCATCAAAGATGTTTGGTTGTCATTAAGACGTGCAATTATCAAGTAGCCATGATCACAAAAACAATGGTCATCTAGTAAAACACAATGATAAATCAATTATTGACATTAGTGACATAAGAATTAGTTCTTTTATGTTTAAGAAAATGTCGCTTCATAACGAAGTCTCCAATTCTGAACGGTTCGTTCTGTCGCAGCATTTTCGTAAGCACAAAAGACAAAAAACTGATGTCACCAATGTCATTGATTGATTTCTTGTTGTTGTTTACTAGATTGCAATCATTACCCGTTGTTTTGTGATCATGGCTACTTGATAATTGCACGTATTAATGGCAACCAAAAATCTTTGATAGGCATTTTAAGTTAAACGGTTGCTCTTACACTTATATACTAAGAGTACCTTATTTTGTGTATTTTAATTGTCTTTCAGATCGTAACCTAAAATTTCAAAAAATACTACAGATAATAAAGTTAGAGCTGAAAAAAGTTTTGAAAGATAGGTAAAGTGCCCCTTACAGTTAAGTATAGTTTATGAAATTCTTCCTATTAGTGCAGTACATAATAGTAACCATGCATACCAACATTCAAATCGCTATCTTTAGATTTGCGGAAATTAACAAAAAAATAAGAAATCAAAAATTGAACTTCAAGGCCCTATAACTTATTACTGAAGGGACTTTGTACTAAGGTATATTAGGTTTAATGGATTTATTAAGATGTAAGGAATATGACTAGTCGGTGTCCCATTCTATTTATACACACAGATTATACTGGACGTAGATTGTACCGCCGCATAAATGCTACACATACTGCTATTGGTAAACAACACAGATAATCACCTATGATACAGGAAAATAAAAAAACTTAAAGAATTGGTTTGGTTAACATAACTGATTAACACACATTCAACAAGAACAGAAGTACAAGTCAATAACTGCAAAACTTATAAATACCATACTTCAAACATCTTTTTTACACTACAGTTACCCTTTGTACAGTCTAAACATTAAATATAAAATGGAAATGACCACTTTTTGATATCCATCTTCTTGAAGAATGATGCAATTCTTGGTTGATCATGTTTTTTTCATGGCGTAGATTTTTTCTGCTGCAATTAAAATAGAATTTAATTATTAGGACAGTGTTTCACTTGGAATCAAATTTATAATATTAAATGAAGTTCAAAATAATTTCGAAGTTATTATAAATCCATAGATCAGGCCTTTAACATTTCACATAAATATTTCTTTAGAAATTATGTTTATTAGATTGAAAAAATATATAAACTGCTAGTCGTAGTATAAGCACAGTATATTTACACATTCAGTAGGGACACCAAGGTGTCGGCACCTTTGAAGTCTTCTTACCAAGTTTCTTAAGAGAATGGAGGTGCTGGCGGTCCTTGGTGAAAAATGCCATAGATGGCGTTATGTTCCCTGCCGCGTTTTATTCGAATACTGAACTTCTAAACATCACAACACAGTATATTTTACGAGATATGAAAGTACGAACAAAAGAAATCTGGTGTGATACACTCACACAACTTCATTTTACAGTGATCTTATAATTAGCCAAAAAATTTATTTCTAATTTTTAAGCATTTGTCAAAAATTTTCAAAAATTACAAATTCTACAAAAACGGTACAACATAGAGCGTTAGTTCAAGAGACAAATTTTCTCTAAAATTTTAAGCTGAATGCAAAAATGTAATAATATACCGGGTGTTCTATTTAAAATAGGAGTTAATAAAAAAATAGAAAAAACAAACATATCACCTTTTTGAGTGAAACGGCATGGACTTAATTGCTTAAACTTTATTAGCTAATAAAACATGATTGCGAAATTTTTGGACATATATTGTGTTTGCCAGAAGCTCTTCAAATGTTTCTGAGTTTCAGAAGAAATTGTTCTATCTTCTGGTTTTAATGGTTACGTATCTGTAAATGCAGTATTAAAAATGTATAGTATTCCAACCAAAAATTGGAAAGCTATTTAAAATCAAGTACACCATGGAAAGTGTAAGTCATGTCTAAGTTGGTTTCATACAATCAAGAAATAATTTTCTAATGTCAAGCAGCTTTCACGTAATGACAGTTCATCACTTCATCTGTAAATTGTACATCTAACTGTTTCAGTACCATTGTACATCATTTAATTAGGTAGGTACTAGGTTGTTTAACCGCAATTTTTAAAACCGTATGCTAGCATAGATATTGTTGAAAAACGTATATCTCTTCCAAAATTTCTAATGCATATGTCAAATTTGAAGGTTATTATTGAAATGTCACTGAATGACAATCAAACAGTCATTTTATGAATTAAACTAAGAAGTGACTTACTGTTCTCAATGCTGGCCTGATTTTAAATAGCTTTCCAATTTCTGGTTGGAATACTATACAAACTCACGTGACCACACTTGACAAAATTTTTGTTTACTTATTTTTGTTTAGTTGCTACAGTGATGGAAACGGCAATTTGATTCTCCAGCTTGTCATGTATTTTTAAATAATCTCCTATAAAATTAATTCATTTCCTTTGAGTGTTCGACAAATGTTTATGTATTATTCTTAAAGAAAAGTAAGTTCTTCTTTACTCATCGCGTTTCTAATCTCTGCTGCGCCTCGATTAGAAAGATCGGGATTCGTAAAGAAAAACAATAATTTTCTTTAGTTATAATACAAATAACTATTTTTACACGTCTTAAATGGAAATAAACAATTCACATACACGCATAGAACAATACCTACGTGCACGGCAACCGTCAAAATTATTTAAAATCAGAGAAAACTGAGCGCGCCATCCTGCGGGTATCTGTCGAAGGACCGCCAGTTTCAACGCATGCGTACTAAAAATCTGCTGAAAGGGGAGATATGCTCGTGTCCCTACTGAAAGAGTAAATATACTGTGGTATAAGGTCAGCATATAGTGATATGGGCTAGTTCGCATTTCAAAAGAAAAACAATGTGTCAATTATTACACAACAATATTGTAAAATATAACCTCTAATTTGCTTAAATCAACTTACCGAATTTAAAGGAAAATAAATAAATGCAAAAATGTGCTATCATAACTAAATTCTACACTTTGTGCATGTTTTGATTTCTTAATAGTAATTTAGTATCCATATCTTTTCTGTTAACATTGATGTTGTATGCTGTATTTCTGACGGTCACTCGACAATTACGTGCAGACCATTCTACGCTTGTCGCAAAGACATTTTAGCATGTGAGGCATTTCAGGGTATGCAATTATTTGATGTGGAATAAGGACAAAATGGAGAAAATAGAAAAAAATGTTTTAAAAAATACAGAAGAGATTACAACAAATAAATACGAAGCTGGAACAAATTTCTTCAGAACTGAGTCAAATGAAAAAAGAAAATACCCAAGAAAAAAGAATAGAATTGCTAGAGAGAAATCCGAAAGAAGCACCTGGCGAGGCAGGGAGTAGTCGACAAAAAAGGAGAGGAAGTAAAAGAAATACTGGGAAAAATCCAATGGTGCTAAAAAATATTGGGGTGGAGATAGAAAAAGAGAAGGACATAGAAGAAGCTAGAAGAATAGGAGTATATAAAGCAAGGGAACAAAGACTTATACTACTCAAACTGGAAAAATATAATAAGAAAATAAGACATAATGAAGAATGCCAGGAATTTAAAAGGTACTGAAATATGAATTAATGAAGACTACTTGAAAGAAGTACAGGAATAACAAAAACAATTAATTCCAAGATTGAAGGAAGCAAAAGGCACAATTAAAGCATAATAAATTAATAAAAAACAATGAAATATTCGGGGCAGAGGACAATGAATACATAATGAAGTTTTTGGACGGAAGAGTAAGAGGAAATGGGATACGCAATAGCAATAAAAGATCAGTTAGTGAAAGATGAGCAAAATATGACCCATTAAAATTCCAATTACGAAAGATAACAAGAACCACCCGAACAAAAAACTAAACAGGAAAGATATGGATGGAAAGAATGGTACGGGCAGAAGCAATAGACAAGAAAATGAATTAAAAGAAGATGACCGAAGAAAAGAGAAGAAAAAGAAGGCGGATAAAATATCAATAGGCTTTTGAAATGTGCAAGGATTAAACAAAGAAGGGAAAATTAAGCAGTTTGAAAAAAAGGAGAAAAAATACAAGTTAGATGTGCTAGCAGTGCAGGAAAAAAATTTAAAAAAAAATAACGAGTATGAAAATTGGAAGTTATGTATGATTCAACAGAGGAGAGAAAAAGAATAGATTTGGCACAGGTTTTCTCATAAAAGAATTTAAGAAAATAATAAGCAACTATAAAGTAATTCATGAAAGAATAAACTATCTAAGATTACGAGAAACTCATAAGAAGATCAGCATAATAAATGTCCATGCACCAACTGAAGACGCAGAGGAGGACAGAAAAGAAGAATTCTATGATGCAATTGAAATGCTTATAAACACAATTTCAAGATTTGATGTGAAAATGATAATAGGAAACCTGAATGCAAAAGTTGGTAAAGAAGAAAGATACCACAAAATAGCAGGAAAAGAAAGTCTCTATGAGGAAACAAATGATAATGGGAAGAAATTACTATATTTTGCAGCATCAAAAGCTATGATTATTAAAAGTACAATGTTAGAACAGAAAAATATTTATAAAGCCATTTGGAAGAGCCTGGATAAAAACAACTAATCAAATAGATCATATGGCAATTGAAAAAATTCAGGGAGCATATGTTGAAAAGGTGAGAACTTATAGGGGAGCCGACATAAACTCCGATCATTACTTAGTGAAAACAACATTTAGACAAGAAGTACCCGAACTAAAAATAGAAAGAAAAATAAAAAGGAATGAAACATAGAAGCTCTAAGGAAGGAAAAAAGAGAAAAATATAGAAGAACAGTAGAAAAGAAGCTCACCAACCTAACAAGAGAAGAGGATATTCAAAATGAATGGAACTTATTAAAAGAAATAATAAATTATAGGTGGAGCAAAAACGTTAGAGACCAAAAAGATAGGAAAGAATAAAGACTGGTGTGACAAAGAATGCGAAGAAGCAGTAAAAGAAAGAAAACAAGCGAGAGTCAAGTGGTTACAAGATCAATCAAAGAAAAGGGAGGAATATTACAAAAGAGCAAGGAACAAAGCAAATGTCATATGCAGGAAAAATAAAACAGAACAACAGAAGGAACAGATGGAAAAGATAGAAGATTTGTATAATAGAAGTAATATAAGAAAATTTTACAAAAATATAAAGAGGGAAAAACAATAATACCAACCCCAGTCACTCACATTGAGAAATAAAAAAGAAGAATTATGCGTAGGTGAAGATCAGAAGAGATAAAGAGTTCCCATTTACAAATCAGGCATATCAAGTAGAAGACAACAACGGCACCCACATAAGAAGAGATGCGAGATATTATCAAGGAAATGAAAAACAACAACAGCTCCGATTCGGATGAAGTAGAAATAGAATTAATTAAATACGCGAGGGAGGAGCTTATAAGAAAAGTGTATGAACTTATTATAAAAGTATGTAAAAGAAAATAAATACCGGGAAGAGTGGCGCCAAACAATTATATGTCCCATATATAAAAAAGCCAACAGGCAACCAATAAAGAACTACAGACTAATCGCTCTTTTAAATGTAGCCTACAAAATTTTAGCACATGCAATTAAAAGAAGACTTCAAGAAGAAGCTGGAAGAAAAATTGAACAATATCAAGCAGGATTCAAGAAGGGAAAATCAACAGTGGACAATATTTTCATAATGAGACAAATACAGGATAAATACAGGAAGAAAAACGGAAGGATTCTTACTTGGCTGATTGACTTCAAACAGGCATACTTGTACAACAAAATCGCAAGAGAAATGATTGTGGAAGCCTTAGAAAAACTGTAATTCAGACAAGAAACAATACATCGGATAAAGATGACCTTAATGGATACATCATGCCAAGTAAGAAACTGTAATTCAGACAAGAAACAATACATCGGATAAAGATGACCTTAATGGATACATCATGCCAAGTAAGAAGTCAGGGAGCAACATCAAGAAAATTTAACATTAATTTAGGTCTGAAACAAGGAGACCCTTTATCACCACTGTTAGTTAATATAGTGTTGGAACATATACTAAGAGGTAGCCAAATAAATACAAGTTTCAACATCTTACAGCAATCGTACCAATGTTTAGTATATGCTGATAACCTGATAATAATGGCAAATACTAGAGAGGAACTAAAGCAGGTGGCGAAAAAGCTAGAACAAAGAGAAGAAAATAGGGTTAATTATAAATGAAGAAAAATACAAATATGATTCTAGGAAAAGGAAGGCAAAAAAAAGACGAACAACTAAGATTACATAGTAAGGAAGGAAAAGTGTAAGAGTTCCAATACACAAATAGTGCAGTGTACCTGGGAGTAGAGCTAACTAGTGATGGAAGTGTGTTGCAAGAAATATATAAACGTTTAGTGGCAAGGTCCAGGTGTGCCGGAGCACTCAATAACATATTAAGTAATAAAAATATAGGGCAAGCTTTAAAAGTGAAAGTGAATAAAACCATACTTAGACCAATTACAACTTATGTGAGTGAGACGTGGGTATTAACAAAAAGAAATTGTAAAAAGCTGGAGACCTGGGAGAGAAAGAAAGATCTTGAGGAGAATTTACAAAAACGTGCAAGAGCAGGGAAAATGGAGTACAAATGCAGAATTGGAAGGCGTATACCACATATGGGCAACCCACGACCCACGGCCCACGGGCCGGATCCGGCCCTCCGCCAGCTTCAATCCGGCCCGCGAAAGATTCAGAAATTTTAAATAACGCGCAAAAAAATTAAAGATTTAGCACACATAGTTTATTTGTAATTACTCTCAAACAACAGTAATAATAAAATAAATATAAAATAAAAAATATTATTAAGCGTACGCAGTGGAACGCCACAGACTGAGTCAGAAATAGTCGTTAGAAAGAGACAAACAGATAAAGATAAACATTCGGGAAGCCGTCCGATGACCTTGAAGCATTATTCATAACGTTAGTCATAACAGTCGGCTCTGACTGCTCGCATCGCACATTCGCGTACGATTGCGAGTATTCTAGTTGCTTATTGCGGATAATATATAAACCACTCAGCGCGCATGTCAACTCATTACTTCTTAACAACTGATAAGAAAAGACGCGGGAAATATTCAAGCAAATCCAGCTCATAAGAAAAAATCTATCAAGATATCAGGTTTAAAAAAGCGAAAGTGGACACAGAAGGTCGTCAATTCCAAAACAAATGGACTGATGAATACCTTTTTATCATGCAAAGTGGTAAACCTACGTGTTTGTTGTGCAATGAAACAATTTCTGTTTTAAAAGAATACAATATGAAGCGGCATTACACCAGCAAGCATTTCGCTAAATGTAATTTACTTAAGGGCCAGTTAAGAAAGGATAAAATTAAAAAACTCATTACCGATTTAGGGAAACAGCAACAAATGTTCCATCCACAAAGATCAAATCTACACACCCAGTGAACACAATGATCCTGTTACGTATCTGTAAAGGATCATAGAGAGAACAGTGATATGTAACTTTTGTTCTGTACAAGTAATATCTATGAAACTTCCTTGTTACTACCTTGATACAAACTTGGATATGTTACGGTGAATACGTGACCGACATGTGTCTAACATAAAACCAAGTTACTTACTTGACACATTTAAATTTATTAAAAATAAGCTTGGATATGTGCGCCGTATACGTCACCGATACGTGTCAAAAATAAAATCAACCAACTTATTTGATACATTTAAATGTAATAATTATAATATTTTCTATTCTTAATATATAAACCCCAAAATTTGTTGGGTTTGTTAATTGAGACACAAATTATTTACCTACATCTTTTAAGCTCTTTATAAGTTATTGTAAAAACAAAAATTACTAAAAAGCAATTAATACCCTTATAATCTACATGTACAAAAGTCATATGAACATTTAAAAAACTGTTTTTTATTAGGTTAATTTTTATACATATACCGAGTATATAGTCTAAGGAATTAATACTATATAATAGTATTTATCACATTCTTTAATTACCATTTAAAATACGCGCCATTAACCACAAGTCCGGATCGTGCGGGTTTATGAGAATAGAGGGTATTTGTTTACTCTTTGTCTTTGTGCGTGTTTGATTATCCTTGGGGTGTTACTTTATTGCTTATGGTAAGTACGTATTAAAGAAAACAATAATTGTAAAACAGCTCATTCAAGTTGTGTGTGAATAACTCTCTGGAGCTACCAATTAGCTATGTAAAATACGTTATTAGATCACAACTTCAGTAAGTGGACTCTTGCCTAACCTCACTTTTTTATTTGATTGTTTTGCCTTTTACCGCCTTTTTATAGTAGGTATAGCATTTGGTATTAGAGTACCCACAAAGAAGTGGTTTTTTTATGAGTGTAACTATAAACAATGCCAAAAAAGGAATTTCATCATTTATCAGTACGTCAAAAACGTCGTCGCATAGCTGAAGACGTTAAAAGTATTCCCTCAACTACCCCTGCTTCATCAGTGAAAACGATTGCATTGGTTTCAAATAGAGTGAATAATAAAATAACATGTGTTAGTGCCCCAAGTGATGATGAAACCCAACCGTCAGTGTCGGTTCCTTTCATAAAAACAGATACGAATACCTCGCTCATAATCGCAAAAGAAAATTTAGGGTCCGAAGCTGTTTTATGTAATGAAAATAATGACATCGAAGACATTGCAGAAAACACTTTAAATTCTAGTAATTTTGTTAGTGTTTTAACGACTTGGAAAATAAAACACCACATTACTTCTCGAGCATTTAGTGATTTGTTGAAAATATTAAAAGTCAATAAATTTGATTATTTACCCAGTGATTCTCGTACCATAATGAAAACGCCCCGAAATACTGCCTCAAGAGTTTGTAATATAGGGACAGGTAAATATATTCATTTTGGCCTCGAAAATTCACTCTTACAAAATATCCGACGACATAAATTTGTGTGCCATGATCGAATTAAAATAAATTTGAACATCGATGGTCTTCCAATATCAAAAAGTTCCAGCAGCCAGTTCTGGCCCATATTGGCATCAGTTGTAACTGAAGAAAATATTTACACTAGACCTTTTTGCATTGGAATTTTTCATGGACTGTCTAAGCCAAGTGATGCTAGTGAATTTCTCAGACCCTTTATTACCGAATTTTTAAATATTAAAGATAAAGAAGGAATAAATATTGATGGAAAAATAATTCCAATTAAAATTAATGCTATTACTTATTTGTGATGTTGAGCATATGTTGATGGTGTCAAAAATCATACAGGATATTTTGCTTGTGGAAAATGCGTTTGTGAAGGGGAATTTCTCGAAAATAGGGTAACTTTTCCAGAACTAGATAGTAGTTTAAGAAGCGATAGTAGCTTTAAAGAACGTCTTCAGCCAGAACATCATAGATATCCTTCTCCATTTGAAACAATTAGTATTGGTATGGTGTCACAATTACCAAATGATTATATGCACTTAATATGTCTGGGCGTCATGAAGAGATTGCTACAGTTCTTTGTAAAAGGAAAAATGAATGTGAGACTTAAGATCCCTCAGATTCAAAAAATCTCAAATGATTTAATCAGAATTAAAAAGTTTATAAATCAGGAATTTGTACGCACCCCTAGAACACTCGATACTATAGAATTTTGGAAGGCCACTGAATTTCGACAATTTCTATTATACCGGGTGTCCATTCTCAAAGTCGAACATAGGCAATTAACATTAGTGCAATCACTCGTTCTTCATTGAAATAATTCATTTTTCTGTAGATAATTTTAACAGATGTTGGCAGAAAATACCTGATTTACGCCAACTAATTACCAATTTTTTTGACAAATGGTATCGAACTTGAAAAGCAAGGCAAGGCGTATTTAAAAATTCCCAAGTTTTAAATTAGTATTTTAAAATAAATATTGCATCTTGAGTATTATTATTGGTATCATTTGATGCGCAATAATTTGATCTTTCCATTGATACCATTACCTCCCCTGTAAGTTCAATTGGCGAGCAGGAATCGGCAAAAACGTTCAATACAATGTTAATCGCCTATGTTCGACTTTGAGAACGGACACCCGGTATACAGGACCAATAGTTCTAAGAGGAATATTATCAAAATATATGTATACACATTTTATGTGTTTAAGCATTGCTGTTAGAATATTGCTAGATGAAGAATATCACTTAACATTTAATGGTTATGCCAATAATTTATTAAAATATTTTGTCGAGCAGTATTCAAATATTTATGGAAGAGAATATATATCCTACAATATTCATAATTTAATACATATCTGTAATGATGTTAAGCTCTTTGGTACCCTAGATAAATTTAGCGCATTTAAGTATGAAAATTACATGTATCAATTAAATCTTAAAATGGAAAGCTGTAGTAGACCTTTGGAACAAATTGCAAACAGAATTATAGAAGAAACACGATTATTGAGAGATTTTGAAAGAAAACAGTATCCGATATTCAAGTACGATAGAAACTTAAATACTATTAAAAGTATTGAATTTAATAGTTTCACAATATCGGCCGAGAAATCTGGAAAAAATAATTGTTGCATGCTACGAGACAATAGAATAGTTATTGTAAATCAAATTTTTGAAGAAAATAATGAACCTCGCTTACAAGGAAAATATTACACAAATGGCAAGGTTCCACTTTTTGAATCTCCATGCGACTCAACACTTTTTGGCATTTATAAAAGTCTTAACAATTGCTTATCTGATAATTTTACTTTCAAACCAGACGATATTAAAAAAAATGCCTGTTAGTTGAATCTTCAGAAGGTCCCAGTGTACATATAATTATGACACAAATACATGACAATACTGAATCTCGGGAATCCTAAAACTTCTGTAAATTTGTTGGATGCAGTAGTCTTTTTTGAAAAAGTTCCGTTAAATGGCAATAGAATCACTTAAATAAGGTTTATTTATAGGCATTTCTGTTTATAAAAGACACAAAATAAGTATTTGTTAAATAAATAAAATACAGTATTTGTTGTCAATGTATAGCATGATGGCTGCTTATTGTGTTAAATTTACATCTGATTCATCGTATTCCGAGATCCCTGAATCTTGGTTAATAGATGAGCAGCATTGTTGGTGGCCTGCCAAAACAAAAAATCCGGTAGCACTGATGACTAAAGATAATGTTATTCCAAAAGATGACAAAGATTGGGTAAAACATAGTATCACAGTGGAGAAACATTGTTGTAAGTAAACAAATTTTATATTAAATTTTATTTACTATAGTTAACATTTTTAGCTAGCTTATACGTTGCAAGAAAATATGCTGCAGATAATACAACAACAGATAATGAAGAGAATAAAGGCCGTGGAAAATGTAAGAAGAAAAAGTCTGTGTTAGTACAAGACAACAGCAGTGAAGATGAACAATCAGATAGAAGTAAGTTTAATATTAAGAACAGTAAATCAAAGAGAATTGTTTATTTTATTCTAGGTTATTCTCCACCGCCAAAAATACCAAGGATTAAAAATACCCCAATAAAATGGCTACTAAATGCAGCTGGCTTGGACAGCGAAACAATATAAAAATATGTGATTTGAAAATTACTACAATAATTAAACGTTAGTATTTTATAATACATTTATTTAATGAAATTATGCATTATCAAGTATATTTTAGGTGTAGTTATGTCCCAGTTCAAAGATTTCAAAGAAGCAAATTTTGACATTGTGATTAGTGAATGGTTTAGGCAGGCTAAACTGCGATATTCAAGAGAAATTTCAAAACAAAACAAAGAATAAAATACAATATTTTTTCTTGTTATATATAATTTTGTTTTTGCTATATGTATCACTCTATAGGTATATAACTTGTTAAATAATATAGTTACAATGTATAGTGCATTTACCAAATTTGAGTTCTCTAAATAATCAATTCCAGTTTAAAAAGCCACATGAGATTGATTTGGTTGTAAAAACTCAATAAGATTTATTGCAGAGTGCAAACTTCTGTATCAACTATATCCTATTTGTGAATTTAATGATATTGAATATGTATTCGTGTTATAGGCCAACTGGCATTCTTTCTATAAGTTTATTTTCAATAATTCACTTGTATTTTATAATGTAATAAAATTATTGAATTTATTTTGGTTTTTGTTTGGATTTATCCAGTGTAAAATAAAAAGTGCTTTAAAATGGTCACAAGAGTAACATGTAGGAGATGTTACATGGTTAACATATCTGTATAATCAGAGATGTGGTAAATATAGATGCAAACATGCCACTGCAACTGTGTTACTACATGTATGATATAAGCACAAACACACTTTTAACAAGCTGTCTCTTTCAAATGCACCTAAAATTCGTGATGGTCCACAGTCTCTCTCTTTCTAAGAGGTACCTAATGTTTGATTGGTTGCTAAAGCAGAGTGGTAATTTTAAACCGTCTTTCAGAACCACGATCCACCTCGCGAGAAGAATATCATCTTGCTAGTCGTTAAATTTAAAAACTCATAACCGAACGACGATCGAACCCCAGTAAAATTGAACTTTATAAATAAACATTTAAATATCCCTTTGTCGCCCGAACGGCTGTTACTCTTATCCGGTCTTATCGCTCTGCAGCCGGCCCCGCGCGCTTGCTGGTTTCATGTTTCATGATTGCGCTCGCATTTTTCCCTATTCTCGGACTTCGGCCGTTGGCCCGCTTGATATTTAAAATTGTTTGAGGTGCAAGTTGCCCTTGGTATCGAATTTGTCAAAGAGAAAGCTTCTGCGACGCCTTATTTCAGTGTAAATAAACGCAAATATGACAACTGACAACTGTAAATATGGTGATTGTAAACACACAAGTTATGCGAGTTCAGAAGTACGTTTAATATTGTGATGCGCATGCACTGCCCTGGTAACGCCCAGGTACCACTTAGAGGGAAAGAGACGATGTTTGTACAAACATTTACAATAATACGAAAAGAGACAAAATGAAAATCGTATGTTGTACATGTTGGAACATACGTATGTTCTTAAGTAAATGGTATGTTTGCATCTATATTTACCACATCTCTGTGTATAATAAAGTAGTAACGTATCTGAGATGTTACACAGGTGACGTATCTGTAGAGTAAAATAGCAACGTATTTGAGATGTTACACAGGTGACGTATCTGTAGAGTAAAATAGCAACGTATTTGAGATGTAACGCTGGTGTGTACTTGATGAGGACATTGAACGTTTCATGAAACATACATGGAATTCACATGTTACGAGTCTGACATATTCTATAGATCAGATGTTTCATATCGGTTATGTCTATCTTACGTAACTGTGTTTACTGGGCAGTGTTGTTAAAGCTAGTTTTATAGTTAGTTCCAAACTAGCAAAAACATCGAAGTCTTTTTCTGATGGACAGTTTGTTAAAAAGAGTGCCTAGTAGATGTTGCAGAACTTTTGTGCCCGGAAAGAAGAAAGAGATTGAGAAAGTGAGCTTATTGCGACGTACTGTTGTTCGACGTATAGATATGATGGCTAGTGATATAAAAAAAACATTGACTGAGAGATTGGCTGGTTTTCAAGCATTTTTGATTGCTTTGGATGAGAGTACAGATATATCTGACACAGGCTAGTTAGCTATTTTTATACGAGGTGTTGATGAAGAATTGGTAGTAACAGAGGAATTACTTGCTTTACGGCCGCTACAAGGGACCACTACTGGAAAAGATATTTTTGCCGAGGTGCAAAGTACTTTTGAGCAATATGGTTTGCAGTGGTGTAAATTAGTTGGAGTGTGCACAGATAGTGCACCTTCAATGGTCGGTTCACGAAAAGGTTTTATCGGAATTCTGAAGGAAAGACCAACCACTATGAATGTGCAAGAATGTGATTTAATAATTCTGCATTGCATTATTCACCAACAAAACTTGTGCTCTAAGTCCATTCGATTGAAGAACGTTATGGATGTGGCAGTAAATACCATCAATTTCATTAGATCTTGCGGTCTTAACTATTGCCAGTTTAAAGCATTTTTGGATGAACTCTCTTCAGAACACGATGATGTGACATACTATTGCGAAGTAAGGTGGTTAAGCAAAGGTAAAATGCTAAAAAGATTTTATGACCTTAGAAAAGAAATAGCAGATTTTATGGAAAAGAAAGAAAAAACATCTCCACAAATTTGTGATTCAACATGGCTTTGCGACTTGGCATTCCTGGTAGACATCACAGGACACTTAAACGACCTGAACTTGAAGCTTCAAAAACAAGGGCAATTGGTAAATCAGCTGTACAGTCATCTTAAAGCTTTACAAAACAAAATTTGCTTGTGAGAAACACAAATGAGAAGTAAAAACTGTTTTCCTTTTTAACATTATCCAGTCACGAAAACATTGAATACGGTCGCTATGCTGAAGAACTGAAACTACTGTCACAGCAATTCACTGATCGGTTTACCGATTTTAAGAAAATGGATAGCACTTTCAATATTTCTGCAAATCCTTGTAAGTGTAATGTGGAAGATGCTCCGCTTTACCTACAAATGGAGTTGATCGAGCTTCAAGAAGACTCATATTTGAAGTCTAAATTTGATAATGTGGAACTAAGCGAATTTTACAGAACATACCTTTCCGAAGAAAAGTATCCACAGCTGAAAGTTTTCGCACGAAAAATAATTTGCACATTCGGAAGCACGCATAAATGTGAGCAGCTTTTTTCAATCATGAACATTAATAAAAATAAGCATCGTACTCGGCTTACAGACGTTAATTTAAAAAACACTTTGCGCCGGTGTACTAGTGATATTGACCCCAATATTGATCATCTTCTTTCTCAGCTTCAAACTCAAGTTCCTCATTAATTTTCATTTGATTTTTCTATCTTTTTTTGTTAATTTGCTTTTTATATGTTTGATTATGCTATTATAATTAATAAAATAAATGTGTGAATTTTTATCGCATTTTTATTCACTACTACCTACTTATTTCTTACCTACGGCCCGCGACCTGATTACGTCCCGAAATTATGCCCTCAGCTAAGCAAAGAACCAGGAATAAAGAAGAATACTTCAGCAGAACAGACTCCGATGGCTGGGCCATATAATGAAGATGGAAAGGAATGATCTCACCAAGAAGATATAAAGTACAAATTTAGGAGGGCGCAATCGGAGAGGACTTCCAAACAAAACCTGGTGGGAAGGTGTGTAGGAAGACCTACAAGAACTGGAAATAACCAACTGGGAGCAAAAAGTACATAATAGGGAGATGTGGAAGAAAATAATCCAAGCTACAGGCCTAAAATGCTGACATATGTACTGGGGGATTCTTGACTTATATGCATAAATGTGAGGAATGATAGTTCGTGATGTGTAGTGATGGGTAATTAAAAAAAGTGTAGTAAAATAATTTTATTAGCAGAGATAACGAATTAATTATGTAACTTAAACTGGAGTATCACAACAATTGTTCGAAGTGATTTCCTTTGTTTTCGATGAGCGTGTCGAATCCATGCTGCACCACACGTATGTACTGGACAACACATAGAAAAGTTTCTCGACCCGGATGATATCTTTGAGGAAACCTTTGTGCATAAAGCCAAGCTGCAGCTACTGACTTTTGGTGTACTTCCCCGTAATTTAATACCATGTCCATGAGTTCTGCGTTGGTGAAGTTAGGTGGCATAATTTTTATTTTCCGAATAAAAGAAACTCCAATTTGACAACTAGTGATGGAGAGTGACAGATACAATTCAAGGTAAATGCGATAATTTTATATTTTACTAGTTCACCACTCTCACCACTCTCAACATAACTCATTCGTTATCTCCATTAATAAAAAAAACTTTTACTACACTTTTCTTTAATTACCCATCTCTACACATTACAAACTATCAGTCCTCGGAATTATGCGTATAAGTCAAGAATGACCCTGTATATATAATTATTTGATGTCTATACACAGTTCCGTAGTCAAAATTATATGTATATGTAGGTTTCCTATACAACGTAATATTTCAGCAGATTTTATTTTCTCAAAATTAAGAATCACTGTGTCTTAAGGTAAACCTAATTACTTTTAAGGGCCAACAGAGTAAGGTTTTCCATTTTAAATTTGTGAAAACGATGGAAAAAGAAGAAAGTCGAAATATTTATACTAATAGAACAGTTTGTAGCTGGAAATCAAGGGCATCAAAAAAAGGCAAAACGAGAACCTTAAGGAAATAGCACATAACTTTCAGTTGCAGATACAAAATAACTGATTTTGCATATTGCATTATAGTATACTGCATTTCAAATAAACAGCCTTCTTTTAAATAAGTTGTTTTTCCTTTTTATATTTTTGAGTATCAAAATAAATTCATTTACATATACGATTTCATCTTAAGATGTAATTAAAAAATTGGTATGTGCTAAACTGGAAGTGCAGAATTGTTATAGGTTCGCTGCTGACAAACTGCAACATATTACTCACCGACAATACAGGAATATTTTACTAGCGGAAAAATATCTATAATTTGTCTCAGGGATCTTTTCACTAATGTCATGTGCGTATGGAGGAGTTACCCAAATTATTTAGAATGTAAACAGATGTAAACACATTTTTAGATAATTTCCGTGATTGCTTAATACACACATGAGGTCAGGGAAAGATTCCTAGCACGATCCGTACAGTTATACAAGCTGCATTTCCACTTCTACTTCCCCACCTGCTAAAACAATTTATATTGTTTATGCATAAAAATATATAAATTAACTGGTATTCTTTGTAATTTTTATTGTTAATATTGATATTTGAACTTGTTACCATAATTTAGAAAATTTTAGGATAACGTTCTTTACAAAAAGAAAATGGGAGCTTAACAACAAAGCTTTGTATTTTATTGGCCCACAAATAGTTGGCACTTTGTTAAAAATTACGCTGTGTTTAAAGTGACTAGGTGAAATTATGTCAAAATAATTATTGCAGATTGACAGTCATACGTTTTTTCGCTTGTTTGTTTATTGACATTAGTTTGATGTGAAAATGAGTAGAGGAAAGACAGTAAGACAAAAATCTTCGTCCATCAAAAAATGGAAAATCAAATAACAGATATACGGAGTTAGAAATATTGCAACTTTGTATAAAGTAAGTGTTTCTGTTGGTTGTACTAATTTAGGTTGGTACAAAACAAAAATAACTGTATTGTTTTTTGGTATAAGAGATGTTGTGTTGATGTACACGTTACACGTTTGGAAATAAAAGTTCTCTAGAAACAACAGCACTCGTTATTGCTTAAAAACACTGTGAACTCAACAGGTTGTGGGCCCAAGCTACCCAGGAAATTGAGACAGTGACGAGGAACCCCAAAAGGAAAAAAGCAGAACGACCTAACCTACAAAAATGGCACATGTTCTAGAAAAGTTTGGAATTCCACAATTCGACGGAACTGGATTCGATAATTGGAAATTTCGCATGGAGATAATACTGGATCAACAGGAAGTGAAAAAATGCATCGAGCGAGAATGTACAGAGCCTGACGATAACTTCAGAAAACTAGACAAACAGTGTAAGTCTTTGCTTATACAAAGTATTGCAAATTCTCAGTTGCAGCATATCAAAGACAAAGCTACAGCTTACCAGATGTGGACAGCTTTGGAGGCGGTGTTTCAAAGAAAAGGCGTAGCAAGCCAACTTTACTTGCGTAGGAAGCTGTTAACGATGAAACTCAAAGAAAACGAGTCGTTGGAAGGACACTATGTAAAATTTGACGAGACCATTCGCGAACTGAGGTCCGCAGGAGCAAAACTTGAAGAAACTGATGTTGTATGCCATCTTCTGCTCACGTTACCGAAGAGCTATGATATAATCGTAACAGCATTGGAAACACTGGAGCCAAGTAAGTTAACCTTGGAATTTGTAAAAGGAAAATTGCTTGACCAGGAAGTAAAGAAAAACAATCAACAATACACGGGCACAGAAGATCTCACTGCAGCATTTACAAGTAACTCGAGAAATACTTATCAAACAAGGAAGCATGTTCAAGGATCAGCAGGACGACACGGTGATGGTGTAAAATTTCAATTCAAATGCCATAACTGTGGAAAACCAGGCCACATGAGACGGGACTGCAGAGCAAAGAAGCAAGCCAATCAAACTGATTCAAGAACAGCAGAATCCTCCGAAACAGAAGAGTACGTTGCATTCATGATGACACCACCATCGTACACAGCTGAAGTAACGGCCAACATGGTACAGACGAACAGGATGAAATGGTACATTGACTCAGGAGCAACTGACCATTTAGTAAACTCCCTGGAACATCTTGTGGAAGTGCGTGATTTAGAACCTGCAATTAAGGTATGTGTTGCGAAAGAAAACGAAGCCTTGTATGCAACTAAAATAGGAAAAATGCATGTTAGATTAAGTAACAATGTCATTGCTGAAATTAGAGATGTCTTATATGTAGCAAAACTAAGGCACAATTTGTTATCTGTACATAAAATAGTGCAAACAGGTTTGAAAGTAGTTTTTGAAAACAATAAAGCTGTAATAGAAAAAGATTCAGTGCCATTGGCCTATGGTAGGAAAATCGAAAATTTGTATGAAATTGAGTTCAACATGTTTCAAGCTGAAGCAAATGTATGTAAAACTAAATGTAGTACTGAAACTTGGCATAAGCGCCTCGGACATTTAAGTTATAAAAATTTGCAATTACTAAGCAGTGTAGCATTAGGAATGAACTTTGAAAACTGTAAAGAAACTGTTGAGAATATTTGTAGTGTTTGCTGTGAAAGTAAAATAACTAGGTTGCCGTTTGCAAAACATTCAAATCGCGAAACAAAAAGACCTCTAGAACTAGTGCATAGTGATGTTTGTGGACCAATTACACCAATAGCGCATGACAATAATAGGTATTTTGTAACATTTATTGATGATTATACACACTTTACTATGGTTTTTCTGCTCAAGCACAAAAGTGAGGTTTTAGAGTATTTCAAACAATTTGAAGCCATTGTAACTGCTCACTTTAACACTAAACTGTCATCCTTTTGTTGCGATAATGGAAAAGAATACTTTTCAAATGAATTTAAAGGTTTTTGCAGAGCCAAAGGAATCAAGGTTTACAATACAATACCCTACACCCCTGAATTAAATGGAGTCGCTGAACGACTTAACAGAACCCTCGTTGAAAAGGCACGTGGAATGATTCTGGAATCAAAACTTTCAAAAGATATGTGGGGGGAAGCTATACTTTGTGCTGCATATCTGCTAAACAGAAGTCCAACATCATCGCTGAAAAGAAATGTTACTCCAGCCGAGATGTATTATGGTAAGAAACCAAATTTACAAAATTTAAGAATATTTGGAAGTGTGGCTTATGCTCATATACCAAAAGAAAAAATGAAAAGCAAATTTGATCCAAAAGGTAAAGCCTGTATTATGCTGGGATACACACACAATGGGTATAGATTATGGGATCCAATATCCAAGAAAATATTTACAGCACGAGACGTAGTATTTGACGAAACAAAAACGTTACAAAGTCTTGAAAACTCTTGTAAATTAGATAGTACTATCACTTTAATTGGAACTGAAAATAGATTTGATGATCACAAGGAACAAACTCAAAGAGAATCAAATTCTGATGGAATTACAGTCAGAAACCAGGAAATAAATGAAGAAATAGGTGAAGAAGGAAATGAAGCATCAACAACCAAAGAAAACAAGCGCTCAAGAAAGTTACCATCACGGTTTGCAGATTATGAAATGAATCTTGATGAGTACGAACACCTAGCATTAAGTGCAGCATCATTTGCAGATGAAGTACCGGAAAGCCTTGAAGTTGCAAAAACAAGATCAGACTACAAGTACTGGAAGGAAGCCGTAGATGAAGAAATAAATTCACTAATAAAAAACAATACATGGACAATGGTTGAAATGCCTAGAAATGCAAGACTGATAGATAGTAAATGGGTCTTTAGGCTGAAGAGAGATAACGATGGACAAGTAACCAAGTATAAGGCAAGACTTGTAGCAAAGGGATTCATGCAAAGAAGAGGATTCGACTACGAGGAAACTTATGCACCAGTTGCAAGATTAACAACTCTCAGAACTCTTGTTGCAATAATAAATCACGAAAATTTTAAAGCACAGCAAATGGATGTAAAATCAGCATTTCTGCATGGAACTATTAAAGAGGACATCTATATGAAGACACCTGATGGCTTTGATAATAAAGATGGGCTTGTGTGTAAGCTTAACAAAGCACTATATGGTCTGAAACAAGCGCCTTACAGATGGAACGACCGCTTTAATAAATTTGCAGAAGAGCAACAACTAGAGAGATCGAAAAATGATCCCTGTTTATATGTTCGCATTACTGAAAACAGTGTGATATACTTACTGCTATATGTTGATGACATCATCATAGCAAGCAATCAAATCGATAAAATTGTACACCTAAAAGAAAAACTTCATCAAAATTTTGAAATGCAAGACATGGGAGACCTCCAGCAGTTTCTTGGAATAAACTTCAAAAGGGAAAACGATGGAATCTATCTTGACCAAAAGGGTTATTTGCTGAATATACTCGAACGGTTTAGTATGAGTGACTGCAAAACATCAAAAACACCTATGGAGTCAAAGGTAAATCTTAATGAAAATGCAGAAACTAACCGTGCACTTGCAGCCAAAGAAAAACCAATTAGTGAACTCATAGGATGCCTGATGTACATAATGCTTGGTACTAGACCTGATCTCAGTGCATCCCTGAACCTATGCAGCCGAGCACAAAGCCATCCAACAGAACAACTCTGGACTAGCCTTAAAAGAATCTTACGATATTTGAAAGGAACTGTCGACTACAAGTTGTTTTTTGATAAAGATTGTGACACAAAACTGGTAGGATATGCTGACTCTGATTGGGCAGGTGATACAACAGATAGGAAATCTACATCAGGGTATTTTTTTTCAGTTTTTGGAAGTACTGTAAGTTGGAGTACGAAAAAGCAAAGTACAGTCGCCATATCATCAACTGAGGCTGAATATATAGCTCTCTCGGAAGCTGCTAGAGAAGGAGTTTGGTTGTCAAACCTACTTGAGGATTTTGGCTATGCAAAAACATTGTTTAAAATCTTTGAAGACAATCAGTCCTGTATAAAATTGACCAACAAATGGGAACATAAGCGTTTAAAACATACAGATGTAAAATATAATTTCATAAAAGAACTGGTTAATAATAAGGTAGTATCAGTCGAATACAAATGTAGCGAAGACCAAGTAGCTGATATATTGACAAAAGCTTTGACTGGTGAATTATTTCTTAAGCATAGATTTAACTTAGGTTTAAGAGAAATTACAAAATAGTTCTGAAATGCATGTATGTTTGTATTCTGTACCAATGCCTTGATTAAGAGGGAGTGTTGGTTGTACTAATTTAGGTTGGTACAAAACAAAAATAACTGTATTGTTTTTTGGTATAAGAGATGTTGTGTTGATGTACACGTTACACGTTTGGAAATAAAAGTTCTCTAGAAACAACAGCACTCGTTATTGCTTAAAAACACTGTGAACTCAACAGTTTCCAATGCTTCACAACGTCGATCCATGAAGAAAGGTAAAATAACAGATGTTAACAGGAGGATATTAAAAATGTTATTCATGAAGATAGGTGCCCAAATTATGGGCAATTGATTCTAATGTGGAATGAAGTATTAATCAGGAAACACATTGTAAGATCTGCATGCCCTAGGAAAATTTACAAATTACTATTTGGGATATAAAAGGTTTTATTTAGGGATGAAAAAGCAGTTATTTTTTTAAATGTTTATACATAAAAAATTCAAAATAAAATATTATTTTATATTTTTATAACTGTTTGTTATTCTTATTCAAAAACATCATATCTGTCTTTTTATCACTTAATCAACTGTGATGTTTTGTAACCAGGCGACCCGCGACCGAAAATACTCTATGATAGCACTGAAGATGCTGGGACAGCAAAATAACATTTTGCCATGTGTGTTAAATGAAAATAAGATTTTTCATTTTCTTGTAAGCATTTCAAAATATTAGCATCTGGCAGTAATAACTAGCGAACAGAAGTAACTACAAATAACAAGTAAAGGTGTTGTTTTCAGATGTGTTTCCAATTCTCAAGATAATTAAAAGTGATCAAAACACACCATAAGATAACAAATTTCCAGTTAAACAAATACACGACACACACACTCCTCAAATTGGAACTTTGTGTTAGCAACTGGAAGGATAGGCAACCTCTTGAAGTGCTGCTGTATAAAAGTTGCATATGTAATAAGCACAATATGGAATACTGATGTCTGCTAGGAAAACACACAAAGAGAAAATTTAGCACCAGATCTATCAACGACTGTTTGAAAAGAAAAAGAGGAAATTCTAACAGGAAAACCCCAGAAAATACTCTTAAATTTCATGATCATACTTCTGAATCACTCTGTGTATGCTAATTTGCCAATTGTATTTGTATTTGATGCTGCTCATAAACTACTTAGTGCACTATTTATAAACAATTCATTTTGTGGAATCCCCCCATCTCCAGCGAACTAACATAGCATCAATAACAAAAATCTGATAAACATAATCACCTCTTTTTTTCATTACACGGCCATCTAGCATCTGAGGAGAGTTCTCGATGATTTTAAAATAGTCATCATCAATGCTTTTCTCCTCCGAAACTGTCATTTGGTAGAACCAACCCCCGTTGCGTGAGACGTTCTTCCCCATGAGTTGATAGAACAGGTTTGTAGTCACCAGCACACCGTTGTCAAAGCTGAGGGTGTCCAGGTTGAGGTTTTCATTCAGAAAGTATGGCCCCACGAAGATCTTGTCCAAGTAATTATGTGGACAATAAATTCCAAACTTATTGTGATTGTTCTTCTTCTTCAACATGTCGTCTGTCAGCACAATCGTTATTTTTTCAGCCCGGGCCAACTTTACAGTCTTCATGATATCTTCGTACTTAATTATGTTTCCCGCCAGACGGAGGTAGGTAAACTCCAAATCCAGGCAGATTACCATCCACTTACACGCCACTGTAATAGCTGGAATGGAGGCCTGCAGTAGCTCATAGATATTTAACCCATTATCATCAGCACTTATAAGCTTCATGGGCTGGAAGCGCTGTCTGATCAATTGCATGTCGAAGTATTTCTTCGTTTGCGGCTTCTCATACGCCACCGTCTTCGTGCATATCTGCTGCACTCTTGTATTGGCACAGGCAGCATTTGGAAATTTGCGTTTGCGCTTCATGATTTTAGGCAGGAAATCTTGTTGAATTTCTTCTCGAGGCGTTGATTTTGATAAAGACAGGCTGTCAGAGTCCGAATCACTCAGAACTGTTACAGCATTCATCTGAAAATATGGTTGTAAGTTAATTTGCATGACATTAGAGGTGAAAGATCTACCTCAAAATCGTCATATTTCTTGGGCATTTTGGCGAGTCGTCTCTTAGGATCCATTTTCAAAATGCCTGTGTATTGAAAATTATGTTATTAAATGCAGTATAACTCAGTTGTAACACACTTATAGAAACACATTTGAAAGACATACGTTACAGCAAACTTTATGTTATAAAAAATTTAAAATATAAAAAATGAAGTATAGTCACTTAAAGAATTTTTACAAAAGTTTGGGGTCTATACAGCAAATGCAAATAACATAACAAACTACAATTTCAAAAATCACACCCAATTTTGATGAACACGTGCTGTCCGAGTCCGAATCACTCAGAACTGTTACAGCATTCATCTGAAAATATGGTTGTAAGTTAATTTGCATGTCATTAGAGGTGAAAGATCTACCTCAAAATCGTCATATTTCTTGGGCATTTTGGTGAGTCGTCTCTTAGGATCCATTTTCAAAATGGCTGTGAATTGAAAATTATGTTATTAAATGCAGTATAACTCAGTTGTAACACACTTATAGAAACACATTTGAAAGACATACGTTACAGCAAACTTTATGTTATAAAAAATTTAAAATATAAAAAATGAAGTATAGTCACTTAAAGAATTTTTACAAAAGTTTGGGGTCTATACAGCAAATGCAAATAACATAACAAACTACAATTTCAAAAATCACACCCAAGGGAAAAGGTATACATTTCCTAATTTAAGCAAAGAAATTTTACTATAACGTGAATAGGGTTGCCATACGTTCTGATCTTTCGGGATTTTACTGATATGGAACTACTTGTCCCGATACGAAATGATGTCCCAAAATGTCCCGATTTTCTAGGAAAATGTTACAATTTACCAATTTCGGGCGATTTCTGCAGATTCTACTATTCTGGAATCTGGGTTCTAACGGCTTTTATGAAATAGGCGTTTAATTATGGGTTTATGCAAGTTGCGAGTAACACCTTTGACCTTTGACCTTTAGCCACATTTAATGTGGGTAGGTATCTAATTTTATCACCACTTAGTTATTGAATAAAGAGAAGAGACTGGGGCGTTATATGCGTGAAAAAGAGACATCGGTATCACGAATTCGCATTCGTTCGGAGCGGAGTCTATCGATACAAAAGTGTTAACGTTGCAGGTGGCAGAATTGTATCAGTATCTTAGTATATACCGAGTGTTTCACTTAAGGTGCGAACATAGGAAAATAGCATAGGAAATCGTATATATGCAGATTCCTGCTTGTCGCTTGAACTGATAGGATCGATGGTGGTATCAATCGAAAGAGATAAAAAAATGCGCTTAATTTGATACTACTTTACTTGAATTTGTTGCTTGTTTAACCCTTTAACGCTCTCTGGTATACCAGTTATACCACTGTGCATAATAGTCAATAATACTTGTTTTGAAACTTAATACTGTTCTGAAACGTTTTATTTCCGTTCTACAGACATTGTAGTTCCTTTGTCTAATTTTATATTTTCTAGAGTTATTGTAGTTATAAAACTACACCAATAAACCTTGGTGTAAATGTGCAGCTGATATGCCAGTATTACCAGGGTGCATTCCACGTCACGACTTTGAAATGTGTACACGCATTGGTGAAGCTTTGTTTCTTACTATTTTGTAGGAGCAACTTTCAAGTTTTCAGCTGGTAAGCGTTGTAGTGTAATATGTAAGGATTACGTCGCAAAAATAGTCTATGTTTATGTCCAATTTTTTATTAATAACGTATACGTTTTACACAATTTATTTTTGTGTTTCGAGTATTTATAAACATATCTACCGAAGATATAATTGAATTGGTTTTCATACTATGTTGCGCTAGGAAAATATTTACGTTCAAACCCATCTGGGTCGCATTTTAGCTGATGTTTTTGAGGCAGGTCGCGGCGGCCCGGATGCGTATTGGCATTGTTTACCATTGTTCAGTGCACCAGTGTTCTGAAACGTAGGAAGGAATGCACGATAAAGATTCCTCAAAATTCACTGACATTATTTACTACTGCACAGAACACGGACCTTACTGATGCTCTAAAACGCAGTAAACAATACCCTGCATATGGCGTCAAATGAAATGGCTAATAATGTTTACTTCCATTAAGAGCCGTATATTGCTATGGACAGAAATCCGAATGGGAAGCTGATAATTACAAATAAGCAATAAATACAGTGTACTAATAAGAGACCATTATTGAGTAGAATCTAACATTTTAATTAGTTAATATCTATAATATAATTTTCCTTAATGTGTGTTTGTCTGTGTGTCTGTGGCACAAAATAAAATCTCACGTTCCGGCTTCACAGATGTTTATATTTGTTTAGGTTTTGTTTTTCTTATCTTAGCGCTCGGCTCGGAGCTTGACCTTTCGCGTATCCTATTTCACGTGCGCGCCGATTCAAGACTCGTAGCGCGTAGCGCGCAGTTTGCTTGTTTTTTAATAATTTTCCTACTTATGTAAATTTATTTATTCTGCAACTTTTGATTATTAAAAGTTGACGTTAATTAAAGTAGAATGTTCAAACTAGGTCGAAAGCACATAGCACAGAAAGGAAGGAAGCTTGGAAAAGGAAGGTCTACATAAAACCTAACATAAATGAAAAAGCGGAAGAATTACAGTAGGACATAAAAGAAATTGGGGAAAAATTAAGTAAGGAGTTAAAACAATGATTCAAAACTAGACTTCAAGAAAAAAGTAGAAATCGCAAATTCAAGTACGATAAACTTAGTATACAAAGTAGAAATACTAACTGAAGTTGATCATAAATTAGAACAACAAACGTAAAATTGTAGGAAAACGTATGAAGGCTGTCAGTTGGTAAATAACAATTTAGAAATTAGGTTGCTTAGAAGAAAATTGAGATAAATAGAATAAATCATACTGGGCATATGACTAAAGTGAAAGACGAGGTGGAAAGATTAAAACAACAAATAAAAGAAGTGAAAGACAATAGTCTCAGACAAAACAATCATTACTGTGGACTGTGGTAGATCAAAATATTGAGGGCAAAGCACAAATCTTAAATTTAGAAGAAAAAAAAATGAAAAATAGCAGAGGTTTGTTATAATAATGTAGGGGTACCTCCAGTTCTATACCTACAGTTTAAGTCAAAATATAATAGAGAAATTTGTTGGGAATGATGGAATTAACCCAAAAGAGTTCATGGAGAGACTAGTATTATTAATCGATGAATAATATGGGATAGTTTAGGTCAGGGCTGTCCAACTTCAAGGGGCCCAAGGGCCACTGTAAAAAAATTGAAGGTTGTGAGGGCCGCATCATAAAATGTGTCGTATGCGACTTTGTGAGTGATTTGTAATAAATATAAAACATGTATATTTCAATACTAATTTTTATTTATTCAAGAAGCTTAGGTTACATTACAAAAAGCACTGAAACATAAAAGAGATATACAGGGTGTTCCCTGAGGTAACCGACAAACTTACACCATATGTTCTAGAAGTGATTCTAAACAAAAAAATGTATATTCACTTTAGGTTAATTCCTTTCCGTTCTTGAGATACCGACAAAAAAATACATCAATTAATGTAAATTTACATATAGAAATGTGACGTTTCACCCCCTTACTAAGGGCGTCAAAGATTTACCCCTTGGGTTAAGCTCAAATCGGAAAAATACGTTCACTCAAATACAGGGTGATTTTTTTATCGTGTAACAACTAGATAGGCAACACATGCTAAAACTGCATGCATTTCATAGATATCTTCGTAAACATTACATTTTTTTAGTAAACAAAGATCAAAGTAGTTACTTTAGATAGGTACCTATATTAAGAAACTTCACGACAACTACACTGCGCCAAACAGTTATTGCACTACCTAAAATTCCTCTACATTAGATGCGTGAAGCATCTAAATGCGAAAAACTCTTTGAAAATAAGCTTCTTGAATCCAATGCGGGTTGTTTTGCGCGTAGTAATGACAGTTGTCTGTATTTACGCACTCATTATTGCTAAATGACGCTTCATCAGAAAAGAGAACATGTCTTAAGAACTGGGGATTAGCAGTAACTCTGTTTCTTAAGAAATGGCGGAAATTTGCCCGACATGGATAATCTTTTTCATTAAGATGTTGCACTAATGTGACATGGTATGAGTGAAATTAATTTGCTGCTAAAATTTTGTAAACTGATGTTTGGCTAATGCCTGCTGTTGTTGCAATCATCCGTTGACCTATATAGGGATTTGCAGTAATTTCTTCTATAACTTCGTTTTCTACGGTAGTGATATGTTGTTGTCTCACCTTTGGCTTTTTAAATTGGCCCTTACTTGCGCAACTTCCTATCCAAACGCCTGAAGGCGTTATGCGATGGATGATATCTGTCTGGATACCTTTGCTCATATCGTCGTACAGCTAAATCTGCCGCTCCTCGGCATTTTCCCAAAATCAACATCATGTCCGTTTTTTCTTCATTTGAATACATTGCGACTGCTATTACAGTTTTGACAAGATGACATTTTATTTAAGTAGCAAAACGTCAGTTGACATTTGGGTTCCCAAAGCATGCTTAATATCAAAAATAATTAATTATTTAAAAAAGTAAAGTTCACTATGCATTGTATGCACCTGTAAGAAGTGTTGTCTACAAGTACGTTACACGATAAAAAAATCACCCTGTATATGTTCGATTAGGTAAAACACCAGATAATTACCAAAACAAATATAATGATTTTAGCTAGTTACAATAATTAATTAAAAATAACTCGTAAGTTGCACATTATTTAAAATTAACATGTTCTTCTGGAACGATGTGTTTCGTGGTTCGAGCTGCAACCCAATGCACCGGCGAGTGTTGCGGGTCCCTATTGGTAGTCCGCCGGTACGCACGCCGATTCTTCGGTAAATGGGCTGAGTAGGTCAGTAGGTCTTTTCTTTCTGCAAACTTGACCTTCCACTCAGCAGTGATTTTAAGCTGTAATTTTCCGGTGAATTTAGCGATTTTAAGGGCTACCTGAGGCGGGCGTTAATGCCTAAATCCTGATGCAGAGGTTGCTGGTACCTTACGACGGCTAGGAAAGGAATTTTTTCGCCTTGAACCGGAGAATGATGTTGACATTCTCCCGGTAGGGAATTTTCGGGCTGTGGAATCGAACGTCAAAGTCCAGGAATTCGCCTTTTAATGACCAAAAAGGTGCCCTGCAGGCGAGTTTATGAAGGACTCTAGCCGCTCACAAGCGGGGTAGAGGCTGCGATTCCTACAGGTTACAGGTTTAATTATGAGTAAAATGAGGTTATGATGAGAATTTCATCTAACGGCGCCGAGATTTGCGTTTAAAAATTACGCGGTTGGAAATGGCTTTTAAGCAGTTAGTCCTGCAAGACAGCGTATTAAGACAGGGTTAAAGCCTCAGGGATTCTATTTCCCAAGAAAGTTCAACAATCAAGGCAAAATCGAATTCTAGCGGTCCTGCTCTTGCGGAAAATTTGAACTTCTCGGACTGACAGTACAACACGTCATCTTCCTTGAAGCCTGGTCTGGTAAGGGTTGGAGGCCTACTCCGTTAGACACTTCATCGGGTCAGACCGCAGGGCCCAGGTAGAAAAGGAGAGGACAGGATCAGGACTGGTGGACTCAAGGGGAATTCGATCCGCGGGCCGCAAAAATATCCTGGCGGACCGCATGCGGCCTGCGGGCCACATGTTGGACAGCCCTGGTTTAGGTAGTAGTGTGTTAAATTGATTCAATTTAAATAAACAACAGTGGTGGTTTCTCAGATTTTAAAAACAAATTTCTAGATTATTACTGCGTGAAAACAAACAACAGGTACTTAAAGAGTTGCTCATTAAATTCACAGTACGATGAAAATCAGATTTATGTAACTAAAATTATGCCACACGAAAATATTATCAATTTTCCAAATTAGATAGAAGTCCATTTAACGGTACCAATTATTATAAACGCGTTAACAACTCATTTTGGAATAAGAAATCGAATTAATTTTCAATCACTTTGAAAGTTATATCAATAGCGAAGTTTTTCATTAGAATATTTACATGAACAACAAAACACAGCAGAATTAATACGTAAAATGCAAATACAAAATAATAATGTTAAAAAAATATACTATGAATGATCAAAATTTAACAATTAAAAGAATGAATGAAACATAATTATATGTCGCGAACAATGAGCATTTAAGGTTAATAATAGAATACTAGCAACCAGTGAGACAAATGTCTCATTTAATAAAACAAACAAGACCGTTTTTCAAATAGAACGCGTATTAAATAAAAACAATAATATTTTTTAAAATATTTTATTTTCTCGAAAACCGGAAGTGTCACGTCACTGAAATTCGGTTCCGGACCTGACATGACCATTCCAAACATATAACTTTAATACATTTTTTCTCTATCTCTTACGGGTTGGCTGCTGAAACAGCGTCCCGGACGGACCAGTGTCCCGGACGGACGGAAATCACGTGATTTCTCGAAAACCGGAAGTGTCACGTGACTGAAATTCGTTTCCTGGCCTGACATGACCATTCCAAACATATAACTTTCATAACTTTTTTCTCTCTCTTACGGTTTGGCTGCTGAAACAGCGTCCCGGACGGACCAGCGTCCCGGACAAGTCTATTATATATATGGATGGATTTTCATATTAAATTTGGAAATATAGAATCGGAAAGTATGGTACATAATCAGAGAGAATTATTATTATAATAATATATACCTATTTTAAGAATGATGAATTAATACTGATTGGGACATGTTTATCGACTTCCTGAATCTTGCTCAACGAACAAGATGCATAAAGTTGGAATCAAGAAAAGAAGGAGCAGACCAAAGATCAAATGGCTGGATAGCGTCAAAAAAGATTTAATGGGCTAAACATTAGGAACTGGGAACAAATGGCGACCCACAAGAAAAAAATGGAGAGTGGTTGTAAACCGAGTCTTGTATTTACACGGCCTGTTGAGCTGAATTATATATGTATACAGGTTGCCTCAAATTGTAGGGAACATACAGCATAAGTGTGCTAGACAGTAATGGATATATAGTATGTTCAAAAATGATTTTCATCTAGTATGGCTATGGAATAGTTCCTAATTTATAAATGCAACTCTAAGTCACTTAAAAATCAAATGTCAAGTTTGACATTTAAGTGTAAACATAGTTGCATTCAGAAATTAGAAACTATTCCATGGCCATACTAGATGAAAATCATTTTTGATCATACTTTATATTTTACCGAGAGAAAGCGATCTGGTACATATACTATTGTAGTCAGGGCCGGACTGGCCGACCGGGACACCGGGAAATTTCCCGGTGGCCTGACCCGGGCATTTGTCAACCACTCAAGTTGCATGTGAACGAAGCTTTCGATTTTGAAATATGTTAAAAACTCTTTACGTAGTTGTTTGTGTCCGGATCATCTAGAATCTAGACTCTTTCATGTTGATAACGTGTGAAAGATATTTTAAGTGATTTGGACAGTGCAAAAATAATAAATTTGATTGCCGAGAAGAGCGAGTTTCTAAAAAAAATGTTACACTTTTAAGTACATACTATATTATCTATTCTACTGTTTTGCGATTGAGCCCATATTTTTTTATAATGAGTCATTCACTTGTCGTTCTTAAATAGATGTTTTGTGCATAAAAACGAGTTGCATTTTTCACTTTTTTTTTTTGAAACTGAACAATTTAATCAAAGAGTGAAGAGCTTTGACAAATTTGCTGTGCCGATGCTAAAGATCGATATACGGATTTCTCTTCAAATAAAACAATGACATTGTTGGTAAGTTTAATAGTTCTTAGAACGAGATAAAATTGCGTCTGTAAGAGCCAATATTTTAATATCTTTCTGCTTGGGTGGGGGGATCCGAGGGGGGGGATCCCCGGACCACCCTCCACTCCTATTGGCCCACCTCGTCATTTTTTTCCCGGCCTGAATGTTTTCGTTATTCCGGCCCTGATTGTAGTTGTTGCCTAGCTACGAAAGTGAATATTGCATTTTCCATTTCATCTACTCTTACGGCAAATAGTATTTTTAACCTAAGAATGATTATAATGTCATTAAACAAAGATTATTAAATGTCACAGCTGTTGCTTGCAGAATTCTGCAAATCAGAATCTTGTTAGAAGCATTAATATTAATAATACATTAGAAATGGTTGCCCTTAATTTCTTGTTAAATTTAGTTGAGAGTGGTTCATATAGACATATTTTAAATATAGTTGATATATTTTCAAAATTTATAAAACTGTATCCATATTCGCGTTGTACAACTAAAAGTGAAGAATGAACATGAGACATCAAAGATAATTATAGCAGATAATGCTATCTACTCTAATAATGAAAGATTTTGAGAGTTTTGGAATAACTAGGAAATCTTAATTTATTATTGTATTACAAGACACACAAGGAAACCAAGTACATAAACGTTATATACAGGAAGTCATAAAATATTTGAAAATCATAATGAAAGACACAATAGTTAGCTCATATATTCGAATTATCCATATAGACATATTTACAAACCACGTACCAAATACTGTAAGTGGGGAAGAAAGGCTAATAATTATAAATAAGCAATAAAAGCATTGGAAACTATAAACAGATCATGATTGAGTCAAACGTTTTATTATTTCTCTTTATTATGCCCAATCTTCTTGTTGCTTATTTGTAATTTATCATTATTATCCTCGCATTATGATTTCTATCCAAAGCAATATATAGCTCTTAATCGAAGTAAACATTGGCAATTTCATTTGGCGCCATGTGCGCTCCATTGTTTACAGCGTTTCAGAGCATCTATAAAAGGTTCGTGTTCTGTGCCGTAGTAAATAATGTCAATGAAATTTGAGCAATTCTTGTTATGCATTTCTTACTGCGTTTTAGAACACTGGTGCCACAAGAATAAATATAATAACCAGAAGCATATCTTCTACAGGCTACACAACCGCTTTGATGTCGATGCCGAGAACGGGTGACCTCGAACCATTGTATTCCATTCCAGCCTCTACCTACACTGACTGCACTGGCCGTTTCAGCACAGTCTATCTGTGGTTTCAGTTTAGAATTTCCGTTTAGAAACGTCCCAAGGCTATGAGGCGCCGGCGGTCAGGTAATACGAGATATCCTTCTGGTTATTATATTTATTCTTGTGCTGGTGCACTGTGCAATGGTAAACAATGACAATACACGGCCCGAATTTTTTAGGATGGGTAGTCATAAATTTTAAACAGAACGTTAGTGTTCCGTCGCAAGTGTTTATATTATTTAGTTCAAATTTCAAAAACTATTTTACCTGTCCATTCGAGTAACCTTGCAACCTCTTGAAAATTGTATGTTATTTCTGTTCAAGGCAGGTGTTTTTGTAAGTGATCAAATAGTCGCTACTAGCTTTACTAATAAAAATATGACAATGTAATTGAATTATCTGGTAGACATTTTACAAGACTACTCCAAAACATTAATTTATATTTATAGCAAGTTTAACGCTTTTTACAAAAAATACATATTTTGTCTCAGATTGAACAAAAATAATATATTTTACAAGAGATCGAAGTACCGTTTTTTCGTGAATTGAAAATTTTGATTTCACGAACGAAAAAAAAACGTATTTCATCGCGAGTAGGAAATGCTATATGCTATTCAGTAATTTAGTAAGCATCTAAATAAATAACTACAACGCGTAAAAGCGAAAACTCTCCAATCATATCTGTAAATACCATTCTCGACTTAGAAAAGTTAAAAGCATGATTTTGTTCTTCATGATGTACGATTATTTCTTTGTATCTGCAGGTGTATATAGAAAATTACGTTCTGTTGTATTTTTTGTCAAGGAGAAAATATTTTGTAAAACTGTTAATGCTTTTTAATTTTAAAAAGAAATAAAACAGAAACTAATTTTAGTACAAACGGGTTTCACAGAACGGGAAAAATTCTAATTTTTATTCCATTTTCATTGGATTTCTTGTTTTCTTAAATTTTAAATTTTTCTTTTGCCTGTCCTCTGTCTTGCTTGTGAAGTAGATAACTGAATGCGTCCTATCTTAAATTGTGCACTTATCAATTGCCGTTCACTTGTGTGTAATTTTATTGATTTCAGGGATCACGTCCTTCAACATTCATACGATATCGTGGCTGTTGTCGAAACCTGGTTAAGGGACTCTGTTAACAATAATGACATCTCAATAGAAGGATATACTATCATACGCCAAGATAGACAAAGTCGAGGAGGTGGAGTTGCGTTTTACTTAAATACATCTTTATCTTTTACTGTTATCGATACCGTACGTGATATTGAACAGTTATGGTTAAACATCTCTTTTAAAAATCGTAAGTATGCATTTGGAGTGGTCTATAATCCACATGAAAGGTTTTATTATGAGTTTATCAATACATTAGAATTAACACTATCTGTGATATTACCTACTGTTGAGGGTATTTTTTGCCTTGGTGATTTTAATATAGATTTGTTTGATGTTGGCAGTTTGGCCACAGGTTATACTGTAAACTTTTTTGAAACCTTTAATCTTTTTCAGTTGATTAATGAGCCAACCCGCGTAACAGCTACATCTAGCACACTTCTTGATTATTTAATTACTTCAAATAAAGACCTAGTCTCATCTTTTTCTGTTGTTCACGGCATCTCTGACCACCACATTGTACGCGGCACGTTCACGTTACCTTACATTAAACCCTATCCGATTATTCGCACGTCTAGAGACTTTAAAAACTTTAATTATGAAGAATTTTACTCGGCACTACGTTCTATCCCATGGCAAAATATTTATGATATCTACAATGTTGATGATAAAGTAAAATTTTTTGTTGAAAATGTAACAATTCTGCTAGATTTGTTTGCGCCAATCAAAACTTTTAGAATCACTAAACAGTGTGCCCCATGGTTGACTGACACCATTAAAAATATGATGCGATTGCGTGATCAAGCCTTAAGTCGTTTTAAACGGTCAAAAGATGCTAACCACTACAACTATTACAAGCAGTTAAGGAATCAAGTTGTAAGTGCGGTTAGGAGAGACAAAAAAGCTTATTACACCTCATTATTTGCTAATAACTCTAAATTATTTTGGAAGAACTTAAAAGACTTAAACATTTCAAAAAAATCCCAAACTGAATTACCTCCTGCTTTAAATGATTATAATAAAATTAATACTTACTTCATTACTTCTATTCCAAAGGTATCTATAAATTCAAATGATACTAGGGCATTTTATAGTAACAACATAAAAGATTCAATAACTTCTTTTTTCGAATTTGAAGCAGTCGATGAAATTCAGGTACTCAAAATCATTACAACTATTAAAACTAATGCAGTGGGGTATGATGGTATTAGCAACAGAATTATTAAATTGTGCCTTCCTTTTATTTTGCCCATCATAACCCACCTCCTAAATTTTTGCTTAGAAAATTCGGTATTCCCCGATGACTGGAAAAAATCTTTAATAAATCCTATTCCGAAAATCAAATCACCTAAAGAACTAAACGATTTACGTCCTATTAGCATCTTGCCGTTTATGTCAAAAATATTAGAAAGGATAATGGATCAGCAACTTCGTAATCATATACAGCTAAACAATGTGCTGCCAGTCAACCAATCAGGTTTCAGAAAGGGATACAGTTGCGCCACTGCCTTATTAGACATTGTTGACGATTTGGTTGCGGCTGCAGATGCTGGTAAGATAACGGCTGTCGTTCTTTTAGATTACTCAAAAGCATTTGACACAATAGACCATAAAGTTTTGCTATCAATTTTCAATTACATAGGTCTAAAACCTAAAGCTATTAAAATATTACATAATTATCTTGTAAATCGTTATCAGGCCGTCCGCGTAGGTAACAATGTTTCTGAATTCATTGAAAATAAATCAGGAGTTCCTCAAGGATCGATTCTTGGGCCTCTTCTGTTTACGCTTTATATTTCTCATTTTCATACTGTTCTAAAGCATTGCAATCATCACTTCTATGCCGACGATTCACAAATTTATTTTTCTTTTGAAGCTTCTGACAGCTTGCATGCAGCTGACCTTATAAAGCAAGATTTAAATCGTATTGCTGATATTTCTATGCAACATTGTTTAAAACTAAATGCCGATAAGTCGGCTGTTATATTTTTTGGAAGAAAGAACGATATTGCCTTCGCTAAAGATAATATAATAATAAAGATCGATAATAAGGTAATACCAATTGTCGATACAGTTAGAAATCTAGGACTAATTCTAGATACAACATTACGATTTAAAAAACATATATCACAATGCTTACAAAAAGCGTACAGCAATCTCAGGTTGATCTACCAAAATCGTCATATGCTGGACACTAAGGTAAAGGGTATTTTATGCGATAGTTTGGTTTTATCACAAATGGATTTTTGTGATGTGGTGTATGATCCATGTATCGATTCACAAGATAAAGCTCGAATTCAAAGACTTCAGAATGCATGCTTGCGGTTAATATTTGGTATACGTAAATTTGATAGAATATCTCATAAACTTAAAGACATCAATTGGCTAAATATGTTAAACAGACGTTATTTGCATTACTCAGTACTATATTTTAAAATGTTGTTACTTAAAACACCACCTTATTTATATTATAAAATTACATTTAGGACAGATCTCCATAACTTAAATTTGAGGTTCCGGGGCAACATTACTATACCACGATTAATTAACGAATTCGGACGACGTCGATTTACTTATACTATAGCGAAATGGTGGAATGATTTGCCACAGAACCTCAAAGTTCTATCGTTACCTGCGTTTCGACATCAGCTTCGCTTATTACTATTATCTAGACAAAATTGATAATCAAAATTTTTTCATTACCTCATTATGCTCGGTCGGCAGCGGTAGATGCTGCGTTGTCGCTGTCGCGCTCTTTCTAATTAATTAATTTAGATGGTTGGAGGGTGCGCGACTGCGGTAGCGTGGGCGTACGCTGGTAATAAATTCTATGTTAACTTGATACTTAAAATTTTCTCAGGCATACCGCGGAGGACAGACAGAAGGAAAAACAGTGCAGACGAACTATGGGGTTAGATGGTAGAACAGCTTACGGCTTGACGTGAGCTGAATCTCGCCTCATACATTGGTTGTTTTTCTTATGTGTATTTATTTTTAAATAAAGGCCATATTATTATTATTATTATTATTATTATATTATGAAGTGGTATACCCAGGCGTGTGCTGGGACTGTACAAAGGGCCCGGGCATTGAAATTTTGGGAAAGGCCCCTCAAAAATACCCGCAGAATTTTTTTTTTCAAGGTTATACAATCTTTAAGTCAACAGAATTTTAAGTGGAGAAATATATTTTAGAATTGGGTAGGGTAACAAAACTCAAAACATGAGGAGTAAATTGTATTAAAAAATAATAGTCATGTATGGCCCTCCGCCACTGAACCGCGACGGCATTTGCTGAATCGCGACGGTGCTTGCCTATAAATTCTCGCCTTTCTTCTTCCGATAGTCAGTCCAGTTTCGCCTCTGACGTGGTTCACACGTTGAGTTACCGTGCTCTTTTGTCCCTTCCCTCGCAAAGAGTTTCGCCTCTGGCGTGGTTAACACGTTGTGTTACCGTGCTCTTTTCCTTTTTCCTCCTGATGAAGCCCCTTACGAAAGTGGGCGAAACGTTGAGTTCTTCGATCTCAATCTTGACACGGTCCAATCCCGGAAGTCGTTTGTTACTTAATGACAATGGCCGTGAAAGCCTCAAAAATGATGTAGCATATTAGCCACGAAAGAAAAAGTTTAACCACGACGCCCGTAGCGATAGTGCAACATTTTTTTGTCTAACACCTTTCTTAAATCTCTTTAACTCATTTTTTCTGATTTTTTTTTACACTAACATGACATTTGATATGCTATTAATAACATTTAAAAATTAAAAACCAGCCATGAATTAGTTATATACCTATAATAATTATTTCTCCGCGACTTTTCTATTTTTCTCTCACTAGTGACCGACTAATGAAGAACTTACTTTATTTGAAATAACCATAGCAATATTCTTAATATTAGTAGGTGTTGGGTAATAGCTATTTATATACCTAGTACATAATTTGACGAGTCCATTTTATGGCAGAGCTAGTTTTGTGAGCGAGGTCAATAAAGAAGACGAGTCAATAATACTCGTAGTTATTAATGTATTAAGGGCAGAATTAATATATTATAGCATGAGGAAAGGTTTAAAGCGCGATGCAAAGAGCAGCAAATTTCTCGTTGGCTATAATCGTGATTATGCACCTGGTACATAATTATATTTTATTTTATTTTGGTTTTCAAAAAAGACATGAATTGAAGGATTCAGTATTTTGGCTACAGACTACTGCGTCATCGTTGTGCTGGCACTGTGAATTTTATGTGTACAATGGTTTCCATGTAGATTGCTGGTGTTGCTGTGCTACATTGTTGGTGTTTGTTATACTGCTTAGCATTGTCGAGCCATAACAGCCATATTAGTCCCGCTGTCGAAGGTCAATAAACAAGATTATAATTCTAAAATGAAATAGTCAGATTATGTACTAATGTACTAGTCGTATATAAAGTTTTATGTTCGGATACTAAAATCGAAAAAAAAACGAGTTTATAAGTTTAACGTCTATTGTGTAACACAGGGGTCGGCAACCTGCGGCCCGTGGGCCGCATGCGGCCCTTTGCAACTTTTTGCGCGGCCCGCCAAAGCACCAAAATAATTTTAGGAAAAATCAACAAACTTAGAGCGTGAGCGTGCCGAAATGTGGCCGGTGACAAAAATGCGCGCTAACAGGAGCATAGTGAAAAACCTATTTTACTGCGCAAGTTTAATCCCCACTCCCAGCGAATACGACGGCTCGCTTAGCAAGTGTAGCATTCTTTTTATATTTACATATTTATACATATTTAATTGGAATTGTATTTTCTTTTTTTTCCCTTTTAAGAATTGTAAAATTTTTGTTCTCTGACATTATTGTTATTATAGCATGTCAATAAAAAATTAATTTTTTCTATATTTATTTTTAATAATATTTATACTCGTATATGATATAAAAGCACTATTTAAGTTACATTTGAATGTGCGGCCCGCATAAAAAAAATTATTTTGAAAATAGCCCGCCGTCCGAAAAAGGTTGCCGACCCCTGGGTAACAGAAAGACATTTGACATTAAATTGCTTTGGTGGAACTTGACAAGCAGCGCAGGTTACCAAATGTTCTTATAGCTGCGTAAACGAGTTTTTAATAATTTTAGTTTAGAAAAGAAACTTTTACAAGATATCTGCTTGAATAGGATAGTGAGAAGAAACTTGTAGAGATTAGACGTAGATGCCGAATACTCAGTCCGGGAACTGCGTAAAATCTAAATTCGCTCAATTTCCGAATTAATTTGCTGAATTGCTGTATTGTCTACATGTATTTTGGTAATTGGGCGAATTGGGCATCTGAGTCTAGCACACATATTGAATACAATACAATATAAATTATTATACTTGCATAAAACTACAAATAGACACGGTACACAAATAATGCACTTCACATTGCGAAAACAGCGTCTACTATGATAGCTATGGGGGGGGGGGGGGGGGGGGGCGGATCTTCCGAGACAATTTCATTTTCAATATCAATGTCAACATTTTCTTCATTTTCTTGTGCTTGTTCATTTGATGATAGTCTTAAGCTTTAGATGTCTCATAAACGTTTTCAAACTTTTTTTTGATAACTGCGGCCACAGTTTGGCAAACGTTAGTAACTTCTTCTTCAATTTTTTTCTTTGTAGTGGGCTGGAATAACTTCACAAATTCTGCTGAAGGAGTTTATCAGCACACTTTAGCTAATTTCAGGAAATCTAGGAGGATCGAAGCATTCTAAATCACCATAAAATAATCCACAAATCTGCTCTCTATACTGACTATAATTTAGTCCATCACGACAGTACTAATGTGGTCAAACGAAAATGATCTTCAATGTGATAATTTATATTTTTGAAAGAACAAACTAGTATTATGTATAAGAATAGTTCCAGGTCCCAGGGCCCAACGACTCAGAGCCTACCGGGAAATGCCCGGTAGCATATTTTGAAACACAAGACGCTAGGAGCATGGGACCATATACTGCAGCTTGATTGGTGCGCTGAAACATAAGCGGGGAGTGCTATCTTGGCGCCGTTTTACGATTTGAAAATTGCGATAATTGTCGCACTGTCACTAAAATTATCGAATGAGGAAAATAAAAAAAAATGCTGTTTAGAATTTTTTATCGGACAAATATGCAGGTCTGGGGTATAACTTAAAAGTTTGCTTGTTTGTATCAAAGCAATATGTAGGTATACACAAAACATTATTTTAAAGTTTTTACTGGGGACACCTTGGTTGTTGGAAATGTTAATCAACATAAAATTGATATGATTCAGGAGGCAAGCGAGGGCCTCCATTATCAATATTAATTCGATTATGCCCTCGCCACGCAACAAGGATCAGAACGCGGCATTAATTACCAGATCGCAAAAACCCAAAGACGCAGTTTTAACATCTGCATAACAGCCGTCCCAAAATTTGCAAAGAGCTACCGCATTACTGCCCAGAGCATAACCGTCATAAACCCATCAAAACAAAGATGACAGCGCGACAAAGGAAGTGTTCCGGGCAGTAAACCGCTCAAGAACACAGGGAAGCTGGCGCATTAATTCAAAAGGGCCAACATTACGCGAATTGAGGTGTTGGTTTTTTCCTTTTTACTATTGTTATAAGGTCAGGGGAAACATAAGGGACGCACGTATCAAATAATGTCAATCCGCCGCAGACTGCGGTAGAAAGCACTTTTCCAAGTAGGCAAGCAAATAGGCGAAATAACAGCACTATAAAACTATAAAGTTTACGAAGGTTGCAGCGACCAGAGGAACATACAGTTTTAGGAATAAGCAGTTTTGGAAAATAAAACCCAAAGGGCACCAATAAACGCCGGCACCAGATAGTCTGGAATAAAATCCGGGTATTAAACTCGCGTTCAAATCAAGGAACAATGAAAACCCACACCGCGAGGGCTAATTAAATTAAAAACACCGGCCACCGGAGCATGCGAAACATCGCCTAACCAGTGGAAGCACGGGGCAGCAATTCCGCGTGCTAAGAAGTCCGCGAATCACAACCGCGCAGCTTCTATTGTAGAAATAATTTAATTAATCCTAACTTTGTTAATATGCGGGCGAAACAAGTCGAATAAGGACTCAAAATTCGAGTCTTTAGGAGACGAAAACAGTGCACAGGCGTTCGACAAGATAGCACTTCGAGACGCGGCGTAACGAAAAATCCGCACCGCGGCCAAGCGGCTTGCATTCAAGAAAGGAAATTACAACTCGCAACTATATTAATAGGAGAGCAAGACCTATCGAATAAAGGCTAAAAATTCAAGTCTTTAGAAAGCGCAACCAATGCAGAGGTTTTTTTTCCTCTCGCTACGAGATTGATAAGCCCGCAAACGGCGCGGCATCTAAAAGATCAACGTCGCAACCGCGCGGCTTCTATTGTAGAAATAATTTAATCAATCCTGTTGTTAATATGCGGGCGAAACATGGCAAGTAAAGACTCAAAATTCAAGTTTTTAGAAGAAAAAAGCAATGCCCATGTCAGCGACAAGATAGCGCTTCGCGCCGCGGAGATCAAAGCCGCGAATCCAATTCCTATCAAATTTTCAAACGTCCCCACTGCCGTTCAGCCAATCGTGAGCGAGGAATCGGCAAACAAAGCCGGCAAGACCTTTATAAACCCCGGGCTTCTTGAAAAAAAGTACGGAGTTCCAACCAGCAGTTCAGCCAGCAGCATCCAGTATCCAGCAGCTACCGCCATCGGTCCAGCCAGCCTGAGTACTCCAGCGCCAACTAAACTTAGTCGCCAGCGGTGCTCGCCGAGCTCCTGGGACTTAGAAAAATTCATTCAGCCACACTTAGTCTCCAGCGGTGCTCGCCGAGCTCCTGGGACTTGGAAAAATTCATCCAACCAAACTTAGTCTCCAGCGGTGCCCGCCGAGCTCCTGGGACTTAGAAAAAGTCGCTAAATAGAACTTAGCCGCCAGTGGTGCTCGCCGAGCTTCTGGGACTTAGTCGAATTGCCCAAGCGAAGTCGGATCCAGCCGCCCGACGCGCCGGCCGCCCCCCAACCTCTGCCGTCATCGCCTGCCGAGTCACCGCCTCCTAGCATCGCCCAGGCGCCCCAACTCGCAGCCATCCGGCCCGACGAGCCAGCGAGGCCGCACACCGAGCACCAGCGCCGCCTCCAGCGCCCGCACCGCCGCCGCCCGTCGCTATCGCCCAGGCGCCCCAACCCGCAGTCAGCCGGCCCGACGAGCCAACGAGGCTGCACACCGAGCCCCAGCGCCGCCTCCAGCGCCAGAACCTCCGCCGCCCCCGGCACGCACGCCCCTCCCCACGAAAGGAAGAGCCCCGGGACAAAACACGACGACCCCACGCCACCAGAAGCTTCGAGGTGTTATCAACTAAATAGCCCATTTTTTGTATATATGTTCGAAAAATTAAAAAACCGGTGTAAATATCATTTTTTGTTTTCTCTCTCTTTCTCTCGTGCTCTTGCACTTAGGTCTGCCCCGCCTACCGGGGAGAACACTATTGGCCGATTGAGTTGCCAGGGCCAAATCAACAAGAGTCGCCATTAGTAGTAGTTGGCTCTCGCCCGCCCTCCAACGATGCCGCGGGACCGAGTGGTGTTAAAATAATATAAACCAGATTTTTTCGCCGCTTCTCTGATATACATATGCAGTGAGAGTGTAAAGTCTGGAATAAAATTCATAAAATTAATGTCGTTGATTTTTAGCAAAAATCCTGGGACACGTCAAATATTATTTTTAAATACGCATCTTTTGACCAATATTGCACTTACTGACTTACCAGTTGCGCCCAGGAACGGCACAATAGGGGGAAACTTGAAAATTCTAAATAGCAACTTACTATTTGCGATACATCAATCGAAAGGTCTCTAATAGAGCACTCTTTTGATGCATCACAAAGACTAGGTTATCATTTCGAATTTTCAAGTAGCTTCCTATTGCGCCGCCACTGGACGCAACAGGAAAAAGGCAATATGCGTCAAAAGAAGACTATTTAAGAACAAAAGTTGACGTGTCCGAGGATCTTTGCTAAAAATCTGTAAAAATCAACTACATACATTTTATGAACTTTATTCCAGACTTAACACTCTCGCTGTATATGTGGCCTCTTACTTTATGCATAGGTACTCGTGTATCACTATTATGATAACTAGGTAGGTACAATTGCATTGAAAGAATGAAAGCGTTTTCAAATGAAAACTGAAAAACATGAGAAACAAACCATAAGCATCCACCACAGCTGATCAGCTGATATGGCTTGAGCGCCGGCATGTGGGCATGTGTCATGTCCTTCTAACGTTTCGGTCGCTCGCAGGCAACCAATCAGGCTGCAGTATATGCTCCTATGCTCCTAGCGTCCTGTGTTTTAAAATATGCTGCCCGGTAGCCCGGCGGGCCAGAACGCGCCTGGGTATACCTGTGATACGAGTGAACATTCACAACATATTTTGTCCTGAATGCTCACTGGTAGAACGGTTAACCAGCATTTTTGAATAACTGAAAATAGTTTTTTGATAGAAACATTATTTTTCGGTTTCCTGGCAGCTCAAAGAACGCATACGAATTAAAATTTCGTTTTTTTTGTCTGTAAACTAATTTTGCCGGTTAAAGGGTTAAGATAGAAATAGCTTAAAAACTGTAATAAATATTTTGCATTTTATTCACAAAAAGAGATCAGCCATGATCAAATTAGAATATTCAACATTATTATTCATAGTAACTAGTTGAATACGTCAATTGATAACTAACAGAAATGAACATTTATTTTGTCATAAACAATTTTGATCATGGCTGGTCTGTTTTTTGTGAATAAAATGCAAAATATTTATTACAGTTTTTAAGCTATTTCTATCTTAAACAAGCAACAAATTCAAGTAAAGTAGTATTAAATTAAGAGAATTTTTTTCTCTTTCGATTGACACCACCATCAATCCTATCAATTCAAGCGGCAAGCAGGAATCTGCATATATACGATTTCCCATGCTATTTCCCTATGTTCGCACCTTAAGTGAGACACTCGGTATAGCGGACGTCAGATGTGCAAGTGCAAGACACTATTTAAAGATGCCAAAACAGCAGAAACGGCTGGGAAAATTTATCCCGTCCGAATTTCCGTCCATTAAGAAAGGACGTTCGAGGATATTATTAAAAATTAAACCTAACTATATTCTTTTTATTATAGTTTCTATAGCTGTTAGCCATTGAGGAAAAAAAGATGTAATCAAAACACACATCAGTAAAACATAAAGGTTACTTCTTTTCTTTATCGCAGACGCGAATACAGAAGAAGCAAGCAATGTTGCAGCAACAGAAGCTGTTTTGCTTTCCATACCGCCAAACATCACATGTCTTACAATTCAACTTCTTGCACTTCAAAGTTGATCACAAAACTTTCTGATGATTCTAAAATAGCAAGAAACTGTTCAAATGCGAAAACTAAGACGGGAGCCATTGTAAACAATGTCTTAGCACCTCATACTCTAAAATTAATCAAAGAGAAATGCAGTAAAGTTGTATTTCTCGATATTAGTACAGATATAAGCAACAAAAAATATCACAAATTTTTTTCTCTGGTAATTCAGTATTTTGATAAAAATATAGGGATTCAAAACAAGAGAAATGAAAGGTCTGCTACTGTTAGTCAGTACATCATAGAAAGAATCACCGACTTGGACATAAACATAAAACAATTTTGCTACAAATACCTGTGAGGAAATTTTCCGTTTCTACGACTTTAGTTATAATTTGTTTAATTTTTTCGTTTCTGAATTTAAAATCCCGCCTGTAAAGGCATTTCTAAACATGTACCGGTTCACAATTTATTGGCGGCAGTTTAACGCACGTGTCTTTTTTTATCTATCCGTTTTGGAAAGCAAATTCCGTCGCGAAAAAGAGTCAGTTGTGTGAGCAGGAAAGAGAGGGAACGAACGGATTTACCCGCCTCGTCTGGCCACAGGCCAGACGTTGTAATATGTGTGTATCGGATGATGCAGTTTTGGCGCGAAATGCACGTCCCCTCCTGACTTCGATCGCGTGGCTTGGGGCTTCTTGAAGGATTCTAACCGGAGCTTTGAACAAGGCAACAAGCTGGGGTGTTATAATTAATGGTTTTAGCGTAGTGTCGCAATTAAACTATAGGTGTATGTCGTTTACGCAGTGGCGCATACCCAAGGTGTCTTTCCTCGTGTTTGGAATCAGGCCGCGGTATGGTCGCGAATAAATGAACTGCATGTGGGATAAGTGACAATTGTTGGTGCCGTTGTTACTCAAGAAATACCTGTACCGCGGAGTTCGCAGCTTCATTTAACGCTGGTGAGCTGATTATCTAATTAGGAATCTCTGTTGGGCTAATTTGGCATAATGAAGATTCGTTTATCGTCTCGAATTCTTGCCATGTTGTTACCGACTTTATGCTACCCTCTTTGGCGATGTTAACGTCGTACAGACCCCTTCGTTAACAACACTCAAGGGCTGCCCCGCAGTTTCTTCAAGCGTCTTTGGCGCAGTTTGCTTGGAAACAACCACCTACAGCTTCGTTGAGCATCGAATTGCAGCAACCTGGACTTCTTCAGGTACCGTCTCTTTGTATTAGTTTTAGAGTGCATAGATTACAATGAAAGAAGTAATTTATTGAAGTGTCGGCATTTTGCGCAATGTTGCTGTCAATTTAGAATTGACAGTTTGAACTGTTGTAGCTGTCAGTACGCTCAATTGAGCATTTACCATCGGTTTTAATGTTTGTACTTAGTCTAACGTTATCGCGATTAAAGTAATTACCGCCTTTGAGCCATATTTGATTGTTTACCGTCAAGTTTTATTGTTTTTGAGTGAAGTTTATCTAGTTCAAACGTCACGCAACTTAACCCCTTACTAACCCGTTTCATTACATTTAACTACAAAGCAAATGTTTACTTACATATTTGTAATATAGTTAATTTTTCATTTTGGTGTGTTTTTATCTTTGATGTTTGTCATTTGCATGCAAACTTGTGTGCTTTCTTTTGTAAAAGGGGTTTAGAAAGCTGCAAAGGAGTTCGTGGTTTCGTCGACCAAGCACTGCCAAGGTTGGAATTAGAAGGTGTGCCTATTAGCTTCCACTTTTCTCAGTGGGCTCACCTGTGTATTTCCCCTTTTAGGAAAGTGGTGGCGCCATAGCATCTAACATCTGCGTTTTACTTTTAATAGGCTGTTAGTCTCATAGAAAAAGTTTACTTAAAAACGTTGATAGCGAAACGAACCGAAGCAAATTTTAATATAAAGTTTCTCATTTTTATAGCAGTTGCATTGCCTATCTAGATAAGTGGATACAGCAATTTAAGGAACTTGACAGTTTTTCATGGATGACCCTTGAATTTTGTTCCACATGGAATGATATCCAAAAAAAATTCAGGGGCTACAAAGTATGAAGTATAAATAATTCAGTTTACTCTCGCAAAAGGTCTTTTCGCCAATGCAAATTTTCTTGATAATTAAAATCTAACAGTCTACCCCAGGGCTGTCCAACATGTGGCCCGCGGGCCGCATGCGGCCCGCCAGGATATTTTTGCGGCCCGCGGATCGAATTCCCCTTGAGTCCACCAGTCCTGATCCTGTCCTCTCCTTTTCTACCTGGGCTCTGCGGTCTGACCCGATGAAGTGTCTAACGGAGTAGGCCTCCAACCCTTACCAGACCAGGCTTCAAGGAAGATGACGTGTTGTACTGTCAGTCCGAGAAGTTCAAATTTTCCGCAAGAGCAAGACCGCTAGAATTCGATTTTACCTTGATTGTTGAACTTTCTTGGGAAATAGAATCCCTGAGGCTTTAACCCTGTCTTAATATGCTGTCTTGCAGGACTAACTGCTTAAAAGCCATTTCCAACCGCGTAATTTTTAAACGCAAATCCCGGCGCCGTGAGGGATGAAATTCTCCTCATAACCTCATTTTACTCATAATTAAACCTGTAACCTGTAGGAATCGCAGCCTCTACCCCGCTTGTGAGCGGCTAGAGTCCTGTTGTCCTGTAGCCGCCCTTCATAAACTTGCCTGCAGGGCACCTTTTTGGTCATTAAAAGGCGAATTCCTGGACTTTGACGTTCGATTCCACAGTCCGAAAATTCCCTACCGGGAGAATGTCAACATCATTCTCCGGCTCAAGGCGAAAAAATTCCTTTCCTAGCCGTCGTAAGGTACCAGCAACCTCTGCACCAGGATTTAGGCATTAACGCCCGCCTCAGGTAGCCCTTAAAATCGCTAAATTCACCGGAAAATTACAGCTTAAAATCACTGCTGAGTGGAAGGTCAAGTTTGCAGAAAGAAAAGACCTACTGACCTACTCAGCCCATTTACCGAAGAATCGGCGTGCGTACCGGCGGACTACCAATAGGGACCCGCAACACTCGCCGGTGCATTGGGTTGCAGCTCGAACCACGAAAACATCGTTCCAGAAGAACATGTTAATTTTAAATAATGTGCAACTTACTAGTTATTTTTAATTAATTATTGTAACTAGCTAAAATCATTATATTTGTTTTGGTAATTATCTGGTGTTTTACCTAATCGAACATATACAGGGTGATTTTTTTATCGTGTAACATACTTGTAGACAACACTTCTTACAGGTGCATGCAATGCATAGTGGACTTTACTTTTTTAAATAATTAATTATTTTTGATATTAAGTATGCTTTGGGAACCCAAATGTCAACTGACGTTTTGCTACTTAAATAAAATGTCATCTTGTCAAAACTGTAATAGCAGTCGCAATGTATTCAAATGAAGAAAAAACGGACATGATGTTGATTTTGGGAAAATGCCGAGGAGCGGCAGATTTAGCTGTACGACGATATGAGCAAAGGTATCCAGACAGATATCATCCATCGCATAACGCCTTCAGGCGTTTGGATAGGAAGTTGCGCAAGTAAGGGCCAATTTAAAAAGCCAAAGGTGAGACAACAACATATCACTACCGTAGAAAACGAAGTTATAGAAGAAATTACTGCAAATCCCTATATAGGTCAACGGATGATTGCAACAACAGCAGGCATTAGCCAAACATCAGTTTACAAAATTTTAGCAGCAAATTAATTTCACTCATACCATGTCACATTAGTGCAACATCTTAATGAAAAAGATTATCCATGTCGGGCAAATTTCCGCCATTTCTTAAGAAACAGAGTTGCTGCCAATCCCCAGTTCTTAAGACATGTTCTCTTTTCTGATGAAGCGTCATTTAGCAATAATGAGTGCGTAAATACAGACAACTGTCATTACTACGCGCAAAACAAACCGCATTGGATTCAAGAAGCTTATTTTCAAAGAGTTTTTCGCATTTAGATGCTTCACGCATCTAATGTAGAGGAATTTTAGGTAGTGCAATAACTGTTTGGCGCAGTGTAGTTGTCGTGAAGTTTATTAATATAGGTACCTATCTAAAGTAAATACTTTGATCTTTGTTTACTAAAAAAATGTAATGTTTACGAAGATATCTATGAAATGCATGCAGTTTTAGCATGTGTTGCCTATCTAGTTGTTACACGATAAAAAAATCACCCTGTATTTGAGTGAACGTATTTTTCCGATTTGAGCTTAACCCAAGGGGTAAATCTTTGACGCCCTTAGTAAGGGGGTGAAACGTCACATTTCTATATGTAAATTTACATTAATTGATGTATTTTTTTGTCGGTATCTCGAGAACGGAAAGGAATTAACCTAAAGTGAATATACATTTTTTTGTTTAGAATCACTTCTAGAACATATGGTGTAAGTTTGTGGGTTACCTCAGGGAACACCCTGTATATCTCTTTTATGTTTCAGTGCTTTTTGTAATGTAACCTAAGCTTCTTGAATAAATAAAAATTAGTATTGAAATATACATGTTTTATATTTATTACAAATCACTCACAAAGTCGCATACGACACATTTTATGATGCGGCCCTCACAACCTTCAAATTTTTTACAGTTGCCCTTGAAGTTGGACAGCCCTGGTCTACCCCATGACAGCATACTACACAATTCCATTGGTAACCAATATGCAAGTATGAAAGCAATAAATTGGAGTAGTTGGCAAATTCTGTCCCAAATAAATGTTGAAACTTACATTTTAAAATTAAAATAAGCGATATATACAGAATTTCACGAAGCTCGAGTTCCATTCATCCTTTCAACTAAAGCTATTACATTTATTTCCTCAAAATTTGGGAGTAGTATACAGTGCGAACGTTGGCTGTGGAACGCTCCAAATAAAAAATTCCCCGATCATCTGCGGCCAAAATCCTCGGACACGTCGACCTTATTTTTTGAACGCGCATCTTTTCTGATAGTTGTCAATTTTTTTTACCACCACCTCTTTCCGTAACGACGTCATCACCATTTCTTTTGAAATGGCAGCCACCACTTTTTTCTATGGAATCTGCTTCTCCTTGAAATTCTGCATACGGCAATATGCGGTTGGGCGATGTTCATTTGATTACTTAGCAACATTATTGGCATTTATGAAAAAAACTGATTTATGAAAAATTGAAAACAAAAAACGTGATAGCTGTGGAATTTTTATCAACTGATATTTTATTTATTTGACGTTCTGTTTAATTGTTATTCATTTGTTTCCAATCAATTGATAAAAATTCCACAGCTATCTCGATTTTGTGTTTTCAGTTTCTCCTCGAGTTTTTCATAAATCAGTTTTTTTTCATAAATGCCAATAGTGTCGCTAACTAATCAAATGAACATCGCCCAACCACAGAATTTCAAGGAGAATCAGATTCCATAGAAAAAAGTGGTGGCAGCTATTTAAAAAATGGCGATGACGTCATTACGGAAAGAGGTGGGAGTACAAAAAATTGACAACTATCATAAAAGATGCGCGTTCAAAAAATAAGGGCGACGTGTCCGAGGATTTTGGCCGCAGAGAATCGGAGAATTTTTTTTTTGGAGCGTTCCACAGCCAACGTTCGCACTGTATAGCTGGACACGTCTAAATATCAATTAATCAACTTTCAGAGTTAACGATTTAAAAATTTCTGAAAAATTCAGTCTTCTCTCGCAAAAGGGTTTTTCGTAAAGGCAAAATTTCTTGATAATTAAAAACTTCCAGCCTACCCAATGACAGCTTACTACACAATTCCATTGGTAACCAATATGAAAGTACGAAAGCAATAAATTGGAGTAGTTGGAAAATTATGTGCAAAATAAATGTTGAAACTTACATTTAAAAATTACAATAAACAATATTTACAGAATATCACGAAGCTCGAGCCCCATTCACCCTTTTAACTAAAGATATTACATTATTTATTTCCCCAAAGTTTGGGAGTAGTATATTGCTGAACACCTCTAAACATAACTTAATCAACTTTCAGACGATTTAAATATTTCTGAAAAATTCAGTCTACTCTCGCAAAAAGTTTTTCGTCAATGCAAAATTTCTTGATAATTAAAATCTTCCAGCCTACCCCATGACAGCTTATTACACAATTCCAATGGTAACCGATATGAAAGTAAGAAAGCAATAAATTGGAGTAGTTGCCAAATTATATGCGAAAGAAATGTTGAAATTTGCATTTCAAAATTACAATTAACAATATTTACAGGATATCACGAAGCTCGAGCCCAATTCGCCCTTTCAACTAAAGGTATTACATTTACTTTGTCAAAATTTTAGGGAAGTATAAAGCTGGACACCTCTAATCAACTTTCAGAGTAAACGATTTAGAAATTTCTGAAAAATTCAGTCTATTCTCGCAAAACGTTTTTTCGTCAATGCAAAATTTCTTGATAATTAAAATCTTCTAGCCTACCCCATGACAGCTTACTACACAATTCCAATGGTAACCGATATGAAAGTAAGAAATCAATAAATTGGAGTAGTTGCCAAACTATATGCGAAAGAAATGTTGAAATTTGCATTTCAAAATTACAATTAACAATATTTACAGGATATCACGAAGCTCGAGCCCCATTCGCCCTTTCAACTAAAGGTATTACATTTACTTTGTCAAAGTTTTGGGGAAGTATAAAGCTGGACACCTCTAATCAACTTTCAGGGTTAACGATTTAGAAATTTCTGAAAAATTCAGTCTACTCTCGCAAAAAGTTTTTCGTCAATGCAAAATTTCTTGATAATTAAAATCTTCCAGCCTACTCCATGACAGCTTACTACACAATTCCAATGGTAACCAATATGAAAGTAAGAAAGCAATAGATTGGAGTAGTTGCCAAATTATATGCGAAAGAAATGTTGAAATTTGCATTTCAAAATAACAATTAACAATATTTACAGGATATCACGAAGCTCGAGCACCATTCGCCCTTTCAACTAAAGGTATTACATTTACTTTGTCAAAGTTTTGGGGAAGTATAAAGCTGGACACCTCTAATCAACTTTCAGGGTTAACGATTTAGAAATTTCTGAAAAATTCAGTCTACTCTCGCAAAAAGTTTTTCGTCAATGCAAAATTTCTTGATAATTAAAATCTTCCAGCCTACTCCATGACAGCTTACTACACAATTCCAATGGTAACCGATATGAAAGTAAGAAAGCAATAAATTGGAGTAGTTGCCAAATTATATGCGAAAGAAATGTTGAAATTTGCATTTCAAAATTACAATTAACAATATTTACAGGATATCACGAAGCTCGAGCCCCATTCGCCCTTTCAACTAAAGGTATTACATTTACTTTGTCAAAGTTTTGGGGAAGTATAAAGCTGGACACCTCTAATCAACTTTCAGGGTTAACGATTTAGAAATTTCTGAAAAATTCAGTCTACTCTCGCAAAAAGTTTTTCGTCAATGCAAAATTTCTTGATAATTAAAATCTTCCAGCCTACTCCATGACAGCTTACTACACAATTCCAATGGTAACCAATATAAAAGTAAGAAAGCAATAGATTGGAGTAGTTGCCAAATTATATGCGAAAGAAATGTTGAAATTTGCATTTCAAAATTACAATTAACAATATTTACAGGATATCACGAAGCTCGAGCACCATTCGCCCTTTCAACTAAAGGTATAACATTTACTTTGTCAAAATTTTGGGGAAGTGTAAAGCTGGACACCTCTAATCAACTTTCAGAGTTAACGATTTAGAAATTTCTGAAAAATTCAGTCTATTCTCGCAAAAAGTTTTTCGTCAATGCAAAATTTCTTGATAATTAAAATCTTCCAGCCTACCCCATGACAGCTTACTACACAATTCCAATGGTAACCGATATGAAAGTAAGAAAGCAATAAATTGGAGTAGTTTCCAAATTATATGCGAAAGAAATGTTGAAATTTGCATTTCAAAATTACAATTAACAATATTTACAGGATATCACGAAGCTCGAGCCCCATTCGCACTTTCAACTAAAGATATTACATTTACTTTGCCGTAATTTTGGGGAAGTGTAAAGCTCGACACCTCTAATCAACTTTCAGAGTTAACGATTCAGAAATTTCTGAAAAATTCAGTCTATACTTGCAAAACGTTTCTTCGTCAATGCAAAATTTCTTGATAATTAAAATCTTCCAGCCTACCCCATGACAGCTTACTACACAATTCCAATGGTAACCGATATGAAAGTAAGAAAGCAATAGATTGGAGTAGTTGCCAAATTATATGCGAAAGAAATGTTGAAATTTGCATTTCAAAATTACAATTAACAATATTTACAGGATATCACGAAGCTCGAGCCCCATTCGCCCTTGCAACTAAAGATATTACATTTATTTTGGCAAAATTTTGGGGAAGTGTAAAGCTGGACACCTCTAATCAACTTTCTGAGTTAACGATTCAGAAATTTCTGAAAAATTCAGTCTATACTTGCAAAACGTTTCTTCGTCAATGCAAAATTTCTTGATAATTAAAATCTTCCAGGGTACCCCATGACAGCTTACTACACAATTCCAATGGTAACCGATATGAAAGTAAGAAAGCAATAGATTGGAGTAGTTGCCAAATTATATGCGAAAGAAATGTTGAAATTTGCATTTCAAAATTACAATTAACAATATTTACAGGATATCACGAAGCTCGAGCCCCATTCGCCCTTTCAACTAAAGGTATTACATTTACTTTGTCAAAATTTTGGGGAAGTGTAAAGCTGGACACCTCTAATCAACTTTCAGAGTTAACGATTTAGAAATTTCTGAAAAATTCAGTCTATACTTGCAAAACGTTTCTTCGTCAATGCAAAATTTCTTGATAATTAAAATCTTCCAGCCTACCCCATGACAGCTTACTACACAATTCCAATGGTAACCGATATGAAAGTACTAAAGCAATAAATTGGAGTAGTTTCCAAATTATATGCGAAAGAAATGTTGAAATTTGCATTTCAAAATTACAATTAACAATATTTACAGGATATCACGAAGCTCGAGCCCCATTCGCACTTTCAACTAAAGATATTACATTTACTTTGCCGTAATTTTGGGGAAGTGTAAAGCTCGACACCTCTAATCAACTTTCAGAGTTAACGATTCAGAAATTTCTGAAAAATTCAGTCTATACTTGCAAAACGTTTCTTCGTCAATGCAAAATTTCTTGATAATTAAAATCTTCCAGCCTACCCCATGACAGCTTACTACACAATTCCAATGGTAACCGATATGAAAGTAAGAAAGCAATAGATTGGAGTAGTTGCCAAATTATATGCGAAAGAAATGTTGAAATTTGCATTTCAAAATTACAATTAACAATATTTACAGGATATCACGAAGCTCGAGCACCATTCGCCCTTTCAACTAAAGGTATTACATTTACTTTGTCAAAATTTTGGGGAAGTGTAAAGCTGGACACCTCTAATCAACTTTCAGAGTTAACGATTTAGAAATTTCTGAAAAATTCAGTCTATTCTCGCAAAATGTTTTTTCGTCAATGCAAAATTTCTTGATAATTAAAATCTTCCAGCCTACCCCATGACAGCTTACTACACAATTCCAATGGTAACCGATATGAAAGTACTAAAGCAATAAATTGGAGTAGTTGCCAAATTATATGCGAAAGGAATGTTGAAATTTGCATTTCAAAATTACAATTAACAATATTTACAGGATATCACGAAGCTCGAGCCCCATTCGCCCTTTCAACTAAAGGTATTACATTTACTTTGTCAAAGTTTTGGGGAAGTATAAAGCTGGACACCTCTAATCAACTTTCAGGGTTAACGATTTAGAAATTTCTGAAAAATTCAGTCTACTCTCGCAAAAAGTTTTTCGTCAATGCAAAATTTCTTGATAATTAAAATCTTCCAGCCTACCCCATGACAGCTTACTACACAATTCCAATGGTAACCGATATGAAAGTAAGAAAGCAATAGATTGGAGTAGTTGCCAAATTATATGCGAAAGAAATGTTGAAATTTGCATTTCAAAATTACAATTAATAATATTTACAGGATATCACGAAGCTCGAGTCCCATTCGCCCTTTCAACTAAAGGTATTACATTTACTTTGTCAAAATTTTGGGGAAGTGTAAAGCTGGACACCTCTAATCAACTTTCAGAGTAAACGATTTAGAAATTTCTGAAAAATTTAGTCTATTCGCGCAAAATGTTTTTTCGTCAATGCAAAATTTCTTGATAATTAAAATCTTCCAGCCTACCCCATGACAGCTTACTACACAATTCCAATGGTAACCGATATGAAAGTACTAAAGCAATAAATTGGAGTAGTTGCCAAACTATATGCGAAATAAATGTTGAAATTTGCATTTCATAATTACAATTAACAATATTTACAGGATATCACGAAGCTCGAGCCCCATTCGCCCTTTCAACTAAAGGTATTACATTTACTTTGTCAAAGTTTTGGGGAAGTATAAAGCTGGACACCTCTAATCAACTTTCAGGGTTAACGATTTAGAAATTTCTGAAAAATTCAGTCTATTCTCGCAAAAAGTTTTTCGTCAATGCAAAATTTCTTGATAATTAAAATCTTCCAGCCTACCCCATGACAGCTTACTACACAATTCCAATGATAACCGATATGAAAGTAAGAAAGCAATAGATTGGAGTAGTTGCCAAATTACATGCGAAAGAAATGTTGACATTTGCATTTCAAAATTACAATTAACAATATTTACAGGATATCACGAAGCTCGAGCACCATTCGCCCTTTCAATTAAAGGTATTACATTTACTTTGTCAAAATTTTGGGGAAGTGTAAAGCTGGACACCTCTAATCAACTTTCAGAGTTAACGATTTAGAAATTTCTGAAAAATTCAGTCTATTCTCGCAAAAAGTTTTTCGTCAATGCAAAATTTCTTGATAATTAAAATCTTCCAGCCTACCCCATGACAGCTTACTACACAATTCCAATGATAACCGATATGAAAGTACTAAAGCAATACATTGGAGTAGTTTCCAAATTATATGCGAAAGAAATGTTGAAATGTGCATTTCAAAATTACAATTAACAATATTTACAGGATATCACGAAGCTCGAGCCCCATTCGCCCTTTCAACTAAAGGTATTACATTTACTTTGTCAAAATTTTGGGGAAGTATAAAGCTGGACACCTCTAATCAACTTTCCGAGTTAACGATTTAGAAATTTCTGAAAAATTCAGTCTACTCTCGCAAAACGTTTCTTCGCCAATGCAAAATTTATTGATAATTAAAATCTTCCAGCCTACCCCATGACAGCTTACTACACAATTCCAATGGTAACCAATATGAAAGTAAGAAAGCGATAGATTGGAGTAGTTGCCAAATTATATGCGAAAGAAATGTTGAAATTTGCATTTCAAAATTACAATTAACAATATTTACAGGATATCACGAAGCTCGAGCACCATTCGCCCTTTGAACTAAAGGTATTACATTTACTTTGTCAAAATTTTGGGGAAGTGTAAAGCTGGACACCTCTAATCAACTTTCCGAGTTAACGATTTAGAAATTTCTGAAAAATTCAGTCTACTCTCGCAAAAAGTTTTTCGTCAATGCAAAATTTCTTGATAATTAAAATCTTCCAGCCTACCCCATGACAGCTTACTACACAATTCCAATGGTAACCGATATGAAAGTAAGAAAGCAATAAATTGGAGTAGTTGCCAAATTATATGCGAAAGAAATGTTGAAATTTGCATTTCAAAATTACAATTAACAATATTTACAGGATATCACGAAGCTCGAGCCCCATTCGCCCTTTCAACTAAAGATATTACATTTACTTTGCCAAAATTTTGGGGAAGTGTAAAGCTGGACAACTCGAATCAACTTTCAGAATTAACGATTCAGAAATTTCTGAAAAATTCAGTCTATACTCGCAAAACGTTTCTTCGCCAATGCAAAATTTATTGATAATTAAAATCTTCCAGCCTACCCCATGACAGCTTACTACACAATTCCAATAGTAACCGATATGAAAGTAAGAAAGCAATAGATTGGAGGAGTTGCCAAATTATATGCGAAAGAAATGTTGAAATTTGCATTTCAAAATTACAATTAACAAGATTTACAGGATATCACGAAGCTCGAGCACCATTCGCCCTTTCAACTAAAGGTATTACATTTACTTTGTCAAAATTTTGGGGAAGTATAAAGCTGGACACCTCTAATCAACTTTCAGGGTTAACGATTTAGAAATTTCTGAAAAATTCAGTCTACTCTCGCAAAAAGTTTTTCGTCAATGCAAAATTTCTTGATAATTAAAATCTTCCAGCCTACTCCATGACAGCTTACTACACAATTCCAATGGTAACCAATATGAAAGTAAGAAAGCAATAGATTGGAGTAGTTGCCAAATTACATGCGAAAGAAATGTTGACATTTGCATTTCAAAATTACAATTAACAATATTTACAGGATATCACGAAGCTCGAGCACCATTCGCCCTTTCAATTAAAGGTATTACATTTACTTTGTCAAAATTTTGGGGAAGTGTAAAGCTGGACACCTCTAATCAACTTTCAGAGTTAACGATTTAGAAATTTCTGAAAAATTCAGTCTATTCTCGCAAAAAGTTTTTCGTCAATGCAAAATTTCTTGATAATTAAAATCTTCCAGCCTACCCCATGACAGCTTACTACACAATTCCAATGATAACCGATATGAAAGTACTAAAGCAATACATTGGAGTAGTTTCCAAATTATATGCGAAAGAAATGTTGAAATGTGCATTTCAAAATTACAATTAACAATATTTACAGGATATCACGAAGCTCGAGCCCCATTCGCCCTTTCAACTAAAGGTATTACATTTACTTTGTCAAAATTTTGGGGAAGTATAAAGCTGGACACCTCTAATCAACTTTCCGAGTTAACGATTTAGAAATTTCTGAAAAATTCAGTCTACTCTCGCAAAACGTTTCTTCGCCAATGCAAAATTTATTGATAATTAAAATCTTCCAGCCTACCCCATGACAGCTTACTACACAATTCCAATGGTAACCAATATGAAAGTAAGAAAGCGATAGATTGGAGTAGTTGCCAAATTATATGCGAAAGAAATGTTGAAATTTGCATTTCAAAATTACAATTAACAATATTTACAGGATATCACGAAGCTCGAGCACCATTCGCCCTTTGAACTAAAGGTATTACATTTACTTTGTCAAAATTTTGGGGAAGTGTAAAGCTGGACACCTCTAATCAACTTTCCGAGTTAACGATTTAGAAATTTCTGAAAAATTCAGTCTACTCTCGCAAAAAGTTTTTCGTCAATGCAAAATTTCTTGATAATTAAAATCTTCCAGCCTACCCCATGACAGCTTACTACACAATTCCAATGGTAACCGATATGAAAGTAAGAAAGCAATAAATTGGAGTAGTTGCCAAATTATATGCGAAAGAAATGTTGAAATTTGCATTTCAAAATTACAATTAACAATATTTACAGGATATCACGAAGCTCGAGCCCCATTCGCCCTTTCAACTAAAGATATTACATTTACTTTGCCAAAATTTTGGGGAAGTGTAAAGCTGGACAACTCGAATCAACTTTCAGAATTAACGATTCAGAAATTTCTGAAAAATTCAGTCTATACTCGCAAAACGTTTCTTCGCCAATGCAAAATTTATTGATAATTAAAATCTTCCAGCCTACCCCATGACAGCTTACTACACAATTCCAATAGTAACCGATATGAAAGTAAGAAAGCAATAGATTGGAGGAGTTGCCAAATTATATGCGAAAGAAATGTTGAAATTTGCATTTCAAAATTACAATTAACAAGATTTACAGGATATCACGAAGCTCGAGCACCATTCGCCCTTTCAACTAAAGGTATTACATTTACTTTGTCAAAATTTTGGGGAAGTGTAAAGCTGGACACCTCTAATCAACTTTCAGAGTTAACGATTTAGAAATTTCTGAAAAATTCAGTCTACTCTCGCAAAAAGTTTTTCGTCAATGCAAAATTTCTTGATAATTAAAATCTTCCTGCCTACCCCATGACAGCTTACTACACAATTCCAATGGTAACCGATATGAAAGTAAGAAAGCAATAAATTGGAGTAGTTGCCAAATTATATGCGAAAGAAATGTTGAAATTTGCATTTCAAAATTACAATTAACAATATTTACAGGATATCACGAAGCTCGAGCACCATTCGCCCTTTCAACTAAAGGTATTACATTTACTTTGTCAAAATGTTGGGGAAGTATAAAGCTGGACACCTCTAATCAACTTTCAGAGTTAACGATTTAGAAATTTCTGAAAAATTCAGTCTATTCTCGCAAAACGTTTTTTCGTCAATGCAAAATTTCTTGATAATTAAAATCTTCCAGCCTACCCCATGACAGCTTACTACACAATTCCAATGATAACCGATATGAAAGTAAGAAAGCAATAAATTGGAGTAGTTGCCAAATTATATGCGAAAGAAATGTTGAAATTTGCATTTCAAAATTAACAATATTTACAGGATATCACGAAGCTCGAGCCCCATTCGCCCTTTCAACTAAAGGTATTACATTTACTTTGTCAAGATTTTGGGAAAGTGTAAAGCTGGACACCTCTAATCAACTTTCAAAGTTAACGATTTAGAAATTTCTGAAAAATTCAGTCCACTCACGCAAAAAGTTTTTCGTCAATGCAAAATTTCTTGATAATTAAAATCCTCCAGCCTACCCCATGACAGCTTACTACAGAATTCCAATGGTAACCGATGTGAAAGTAAGAAAGCAATAAATTGGAGTAGTTGCCAAATTATATGCGAAAGAAATGTTGAAATTTGCATTTCAAAATTACAATTAACAATATTTACAGGATATCACGAAGCTCGAGCCCCATTCGCCCTTGCAACTAAAGATATTACATTTATTTTGGCAAAATTTTGGGGAAGTGTAAAGCTGGACACCTCTAATCAACTTTCTGAGTTAACGATTCAGAAATTTCTGAAAAATTCAGTCTATACTTGCAAAACGTTTCTTCGTCAATGCAAAATTTCTTGATAATTAAAATCTTCCAGCGTACCCCATGACAGCTTACTACACAATTCCAATGGTAACCGATATGAAAGTAAGAAAGCAATAGATTGGAGTAGTTGCCAAATTATATGCGAAAGAAATGTTGAAATTTGCATTTCAAAATTACAATTAACAATATTTACAGGATATCACGAAGCTCGAGCCCCATTCGCCCTTTCAACTAAAGGTATTACATTTACTTTGTCAAAATTTTGGGGAAGTGTAAAGCTGGACACCTCTAATCAACTTTCAGAGTTAACGATTTAGAAATTTCTGAAAAATTCAGTCTATACTTGCAAAACGTTTCTTCGTCAATGCAAAATTTCTTGATAATTAAAATCTTCCAGCCTACCCCATGACAGCTTACTACACAATTCCAATGGTAACCGATATGAAAGTACTAAAGCAATAAATTGGAGTAGTTTCCAAATTATATGCGAAAGAAATGTTGAAATTTGCATTTCAAAATTACAATTAACAATATTTACAGGATATCACGAAGCTCGAGCCCCATTCGCCCTTTCAACTAAAGGTATTACATTTACTTTGTCAAAATTTTGGGGAAGTGTAAAGCTGGACACCTCTAATCAACTTTCAGAGTTAACGATTTAGAAATTTCTGAAAAATTCAGTCTATACTTGCAAAACGTTTCTTCGTCAATGCAAAATTTCTTGATAATTAAAATCTTCCAGCCTACCCCATGACAGCTTACTACACAATTCCAATGGTAACCGATATGAAAGTACTAAAGCAATAAATTGGAGTAGTTTCCAAATTATATGCGAAAGAAATGTTGAAATTTGCATTTCAAAATTACAATTAACAATATTTACAGGATATCACGAAGCTCGAGCCCCATTCGCCCTTTCAACTAAAGGTATTACATTTACTTTGTCAAAATTTTGGGGAAGTGTAAAGCTGGACACCTCTAATCAACTTTCAGAGTTAACGATTTAGAAATTTCTGAAAAATTCAGTCTATACTTGCAAAACGTTTCTTCGTCAATGCAAAATTTCTTGATAATTAAAATCTTCCAGCCTACCCCATGACAGCTTACTACACAATTCCAATGGTAACCGATATGAAAGTACTAAAGCAATAAATTGGAGTAGTTTCCAAATTATATGCGAAAGAAATGTTGAAATTTGCATTTCAAAATTACAATTAACAATATTTACAGGATATCACGAAGCTCGAGCCCCATTCGCACTTTCAACTAAAGATATTACATTTACTTTGCCGTAATTTTGGGGAAGTGTAAAGCTCGACACCTCTAATCAACTTTCAGAGTTAACGATTCAGAAATTTCTGAAAAATTCAGTCTATACTTGCAAAACGTTTCTTCGTCAATGCAAAATTTCTTGATAATTAAAATCTTCCAGCCTACCCCATGACAGCTTACTACACAATTCCAATGGTAACCGATATGAAAGTAAGAAAGCAATAGATTGGAGTAGTTGCCAAATTATATGCGAAAGAAATGTTGAAATTTGCATTTCAAAATTACAATTAACAATATTTACAGGATATCACGAAGCTCGAGCACCATTCGCCCTTTCAACTAAAGGTATTACATTTACTTTGTCAAAATTTTGGGGAAGTGTAAAGCTGGACACCTCTAATCAACTTTCAGAGTTAACGATTTAGAAATTTCTGAAAAATTCAGTCTATTCTCGCAAAATGTTTTTTCGTCAATGCAAAATTTCTTGATAATTAAAATCTTCCAGCCTACCCCATGACAGCTTACTACACAATTCCAATGGTAACCGATATGAAAGTACTAAAGCAATAAATTGGAGTAGTTGCCAAATTATATGCGAAAGGAATGTTGAAATTTGCATTTCAAAATTACAATTAACAATATTTACAGGATATCACGAAGCTCGAGCCCCATTCGCCCTTTCAACTAAAGGTATTACATTTACTTTGTCAAAGTTTTGGGGAAGTATAAAGCTGGACACCTCTAATCAACTTTCAGGGTTAACGATTTAGAAATTTCTGAAAAATTCAGTCTACTCTCGCAAAAAGTTTTTCGTCAATGCAAAATTTCTTGATAATTAAAATCTTCCAGCCTACCCCATGACAGCTTACTACACAATTCCAATGGTAACCGATATGAAAGTAAGAAAGCAATAGATTGGAGTAGTTGCCAAATTATATGCGAAAGAAATGTTGAAATTTGCATTTCAAAATTACAATTAATAATATTTACAGGATATCACGAAGCTCGAGTCCCATTCGCCCTTTCAACTAAAGGTATTACATTTACTTTGTCAAAATTTTGGGGAAGTGTAAAGCTGGACACCTCTAATCAACTTTCAGAGTAAACGATTTAGAAATTTCTGAAAAATTCAGTCTATTCGCGCAAAATGTTTTTTCGTCAATGCAAAATTTCTTGATAATTAAAATCTTCCAGCCTACCCCATGACAGCTTACTACACAATTCCAATGGTAACCGATATGAAAGTACTAAAGCAATAAATTGGAGTAGTTGCCAAACTATATGCGAAATAAATGTTGAAATTTGCATTTCAAAATTACAATTAACAATATTTACAGGATATCACGAAGCTCGAGCCCCATTCGCCCTTTCAACTAAAGGTATTACATTTACTTTGTCAAAGTTTTGGGGAAGTATAAAGCTGGACACCTCTAATCAACTTTCAGGGTTAACGATTTAGAAATTTCTGAAAAATTCAGTCTACTCTCGCAAAAAGTTTTTCGTCAATGCAAAATTTCTTGATAATTAAAATCTTCCAGCCTACTCCATGACAGCTTACTACACAATTCCAATGGTAACCAATATGAAAGTAAGAAAGCAATAGATTGGAGTAGTTGCCAAATTATATGCGAAAGAAATGTTGAAATTTGCATTTCAAAATTACAATTAACAATATTTACAGGATATCACGAAGCTCGAGCACCATTCGCCCTTTCAATTAAAGGTATTACATTTACTTTGTCAAAATTTTGGGGAAGTGTAAAGCTGGACACCTCTAATCAACTTTCAGAGTTAACGATTTAGAAATTTCTGAAAAATTCAGTCTATTCTCGCAAAAAGTTTTTCGTCAATGCAAAATTTCTTGATAATTAAAATCTTCCAGCCTACCCCATGACAGCTTACTACACAATTCCAATGATAACCGATATGAAAGTACTAAAGCAATACATTGGAGTAGTTTCCAAATTATATGCGAAAGAAATGTTGAAATGTGCATTTCAAAATTACAATTAACAATATTTACAGGATATCACGAAGCTCGAGCCCCATTCGCCCTTTCAACTAAAGGTATTACATTTACTTTGTCAAAATTTTGGGGAAGTATAAAGCTGGACACCTCTAATCAACTTTCCGAGTTAACGATTTAGAAATTTCTGAAAAATTCAGTCTACTCTCGCAAAACGTTTCTTCGCCAATGCAAAATTTATTGATAATTAAAATCTTCCAGCCTACCCCATGACAGCTTACTACACAATTCCAATGGTAACCAATATGAAAGTAAGAAAGCGATAGATTGGAGTAGTTGCCAAATTATATAATAATAATAATAATAATAATAATAATAGTCTTTATTTCTTGCCAATGTACAGAGTACACAAATTAAAAAAAAAACATATAGTAAAGAAAAAAAAACAGGTTAATAAGCAAGAAATCTCAAGGCGCAGTTCAAGCGTAAGATGCCTGTTCTTCCACAGAACCTTGAAAGATCTATAGCAAAGAAAAAAAATAGCGGATGCCTAAATTATAATTATAGTAATTATTCAGTGAAATGACTTAATCTTAACTTAATCTGAACAAAACTTTAATTTATATTTCCAATAATATGACATAGTTACAGGATTGATAGGATGTAAATCGTGATAGTCACCCATCTATGAACAGCTTAATTGATTTTGCAAAAATAATAGTAATTTGATTTAATTTAATTTAGGGATTGTCTGTCAAATAGAAATTTGCGATAACGTCTTTTGAATGAAGGTACGGACAACACTTTTAGTTCAGCAGGAATAGAATTGTAGCATTTAAATAACTGATAGCTATAGCTACGCTCAAATAAAGTAGTTTTATGCAGAGGTGGTGTGATGGTACCTTTAAATCTGATATTGATGTTATGTACATCTTCACGAAATGAGATTTTTCGGAATAGATATGAGGGTTTTCTCTGACATATTATTTTATGAAAGAAGATTGCACTTTGCAGCTTTCGTCTGTTTGCCATATTTAACCAACCGACTTCGGATAATTTATAAGAGATGTGATCGAATTTCCTGATACCGAAAATAAGTCTTAGGCAGGAGTTTTGTACTCGCTGAATTTGCTGCGCCACATCGAGAGTAAGACAAGGACCATAAATTTGACAAGAAAACATGAAATGAGAAAGCACTAGAGATTCACATAAAACCGTTTTCGCTTTATAAGAAAGGTAATGCCTATGCGGATATAGAAATCTTAGATTCATATAGGCTCTCTGTAGACAGATAGCAACATGTGACTTAAATCTCAAGTTTCTATCAATAGTGAGTCCCAGATTACGAGCTTCATTGACAACTGGTAAGGGGATCCCGTCAACTTTTACATCTATAATGGTTTCCAGGTTAGCAGTGTCTTTACGGTTGCCAAATAACATTATTAAAGATTTTTTGGGATTTAATTTTAAGCAATGTTGATTGGAGCTATTAGAAATATTATTCAGATCCGAATTGATATTGTACATAGCGTGCAAATAATTATCAACAAAGAAGGAATAATATAATTGCGTATCGTCCGCATACATGTGCAATTTGCATGCATTTACATTTTTGTAGATATTGGATGTATAGATTATATAGAGAATAGGACTAAGAATAGAGCCCTGTGGAACTCCCCGAACAACTTCTCTAGAATCAGAACTGCCGTTACACAATTTCACAACTTGATTTCGACCACCAAGATAACTAGCAAAAAAATCTACGGAATCAGGGGTTAAACCTATGTAACTGAGCATATGACACAATAGAGTATGGTTAATTGTGTCGAAAGCCTTACTATAGTCAAGCAGGATCAAAGCTGTAACCATACCTCGGTCCGAAGCTCTGAATATATCGTCAGTAACAGAGGCAAGAGCTGTAGTACAACTATAACCTTGGCGGAAGCCTGATTGACATTCCGGAATAATTCTGTATTTTTCTAAATAATATCTCAATTGAGTATCAATTACCCTCTCCAAAATTTTGGACAAAGTTGGAAGAATACTAATTGGCCGAAGATCTTTATATTCCTTAGGATGTGCCGTTAAATGCGAAAGAAATGTTGAAATTTGCATTTCAAAATTACAATTAACAATATTTACAGGATATCACGAAGCTCGAGCACCATTCGCCCTTTGAACTAAAGGTATTACATTTACTTTGTCAAAATTTTGGGGAAGTGTAAAGCTGGACACCTCTAATCAACTTTCCGAGTTAACGATTTAGAAATTTCTGAAAAATTCAGTCTACTCTCGCAAAAAGTTTTTCGTCAATGCAAAATTTCTTGATAATTAAAATCTTCCAGCCTACCCCATGACAGCTTACTACACAATTCCAATGGTAACCGATATGAAAGTAAGAAAGCAATAAATTGGAGTAGTTGCCAAATTATATGCGAAAGAAATGTTGAAATTTGCATTTCAAAATTACAATTAACAATATTTACAGGATATCACGAAGTTCGAGCCCCATTCGCCCTTTCAACTAAAGATATTACATTTACTTTGCCAAAATTTTGGGGAAGTGTAAAGCTGGACAACTCGAATCAACTTTCAGAATTAACGATTCAGAAATTTCTGAAAAATTCAGTCTATACTCGCAAAACGTTTCTTCGCCAATGCAAAATGTATTGATAATTAAAATCTTCCAGCCTACCCCATGACAGCTTACTACACAATTCCAATAGTAACCGATATGAAAGTAAGAAAGCAATAGATTGGAGGAGTTGCCAAATTATATGCGAAAGAAATGTTGAAATTTGCATTTCAAATTACAATTAACAAGATTTACAGGATATCACGAAGCTCGAGCACCATTCGCCCTTTCAACTAAAGGTATTACATTTACTTTGTCAAAATTTTGGGGAAGTGTAAAGCTGGACACCTCTAATCAACTTTCAGAGTTAACGATTTAGAAATTTCTGAAAAATTCAGTCTACTCTCGCAAAAAGTTTTTCGTCAATGCAAAATTTCTTGATAATTAAAATCTTCCTGCCTACCCCATGACAGCTTACTACACAATTCCAATGGTAACCGATATGAAAGTAAGAAAGCAATAAATTGGAGTAGTTGCCAAATTATATGCGAAAGAAATGTTGAAATTTGCATTTCAAAATTACAATTAACAATATTTATAGGATATCACGAAGCTCGAGCACCATTCGCCCTTTCAACTAAAGGTATTACATTTACTTTGTCAAAATGTTGGGGAAGTATAAAGCTGGACACCTCTAATCAACTTTCAGAGTTAACGATTTAGAAATTTCTGAAAAATTCAGTCTATTCTCGCAAAACGTTTTTTCGTCAATGCAAAATTTCTTGATAATTAAAATCTTCCAGCCTACCCCATGACAGCTTACTACACAATTCCAATGATAACCGATATGAAAGTAAGAAAGCAATAAATTGGAGTAGTTGCCAAATTATATGCGAAAGAAATGTTGAAATTTGCATTTCAAAATTAACAATATTTACAGGATATCACGAAGCTCGAGCCCCATTCGCCCTTTCAACTAAAGGTATTACATTTACTTTGTCAAGATTTTGGGAAAGTGTAAAGCTGGACACCTCTAATCAACTTTCAAAGTTAACGATTTAGAAAGTTCTGAAAAATTCAGTCCACTCACGCAAAAAGTTTTTCGTCAATGCAAAATTTCTTGATAATTAAAATCCTCCAGCCTACCCCATGACAGCTTACTACAGAATTCCAATGGTAACCGATGTGAAAGTAAGAAAGCAATAAATTGGAGTAGTTGCCAAATTATATGCGAAAGAAATGTTGAAATTTGCATTTCAAATTACAATTAACAATATTTACAGGATATCACGAAGCTCGAGCCCCATTCGCCCTTGCAACTAAAGATATTACATTTATTTTGGCAAAATTTTGGGGAAAGTGTAAAGCTGGGACACCTCTAATCAACTTTCTGAGTTAACGATTCAGAAATTTCTGAAAATTCAGTCTATACTTGCAAAACGTTTCTTCGTCAATGCAAAATTTCTTGATAATAAAATCTTCCAGCGTACCCCATGACAACTTACTACACAATTCCAATGGTAACCGATATGAAAGTAAGAAAGCAATAGATTGGAGTAGTTGCCAAATTATATGCGAAAGAAATGTTGAAATTTGCATTTCAAAATTACAATTAACAATATTTACAGGATATCACGAAGCTCGAGCCCCATTCGCCCTTTCAACTAAAGGTATTACATTTACTTTGTCAAAATTTTGGGGAAGTGTAAAGCTGGACACCTCTAATCAACTTTCAGAGTTAACGATTTAGAAATTTCTGAAAAATTCAGTCTATACTTGCAAAACGTTTCTTCGTCAATGCAAAATTTCTTGATAATTAAAATCTTCCAGCCTACCCCATGACAGCTTACTACACAATTCCAATGGTAACCGATTTGAAAGTACTAAAGCAATAAATTGGAGTAGTTGCCAAATTATATGCGAAAGAAATGTTGAAATTTGCATTTCAAAATTACAATTAACAATATTTACAGGATATCACGAAGCTCGAGCCCCATTCGCCTTTTCAACTAAAGGTATTACATTTACTTTGTCAAAATTTTGGGGAAGTATAAAGCTGGACACCTCTAATCAACTTTCAGAGTCAACGATTTAGAAATTTCTGAAAAATTCAGTCTATTCTCGCAAAACGTTTTTTCGTCAATGCAAAATTTCTTGATAATTAAAATCTTCCAGCCCACCCCATGACAGCTTACTACACAATTCCAATGGTAACCGATATGAAAGTAAGAAAGCAATAAATTGGAGCAGTTGCCAAATTATATGCGAAAGAAATGTTGAAATTTGCATTTCAAAATTACAATTAACAATATTTACAGGATTTCACGAAGCTGAGCTCCATTCATCCTCTCAACTAAAGGTATTACAATTATTTCTACAAAATTTAGGGATGGTATATAGCTGGTAACCTCTAAGCGCAATTCAGTGTAGTTATGTTAATTGCTCGAAATTCTCCAAAGCAAAAATAATAAAAATCAACAATAAATATATCTGCCATTCTACAAAACTAAATGGCCAAGTAATAAATTAATAAAGTTCCCGCTAAATGTACATAATGGACCATAAAAATTGTAGAAATTTTGTAGCCCCCTATATTCGTAGTCATGAATATTTTTAAATGATTATTAATATTATACCACCGAAAAGCTAAGTCTTTGTAATGGAAATGAAGCACTTTTACTCCAAAGGGATAGTACTAATTCCAAGTTGTGTGGTTAGGTATCATGCAAAAAATTGTTTTTGAGAAAAAAATTTAGAACTTTTGAAATGCTATAACAAATATTTTCTAAATAATTATTATGCTATTTCAAAGTATGGTTCAATATGTCCACCGTTTTTATCTAAAAGCACTTGCAATCAGGGCTGTCACCTATTGAAACTTAAAATACAGGGCATACTGCAGTGAAGCATGGAAAAAACCACTGCAAGCAAAACATTTTCAGGAAGCGAGGTGTAGTCAACAAAATACGGCCAGTAACAGAAAATTTTACACATTTTTACGAAATATTGGAAACTCGATTCTAGCGTGTTTTATTTAAAAGTTTATCTAATAACAGAAATGAGAATAATCTTTCTCTTTCAGCAAACAAACAAACTAAAAATTTACAACATATTTCTATTTGACCAAATCCTAAATAAACTACGAGTGCACTGAATTAAATCAATATAAATATAAAAAAATATATTTACTAGGGATGTCGGAGAGAACCCGGGTACCCGGGTCGACCCGGGTAATAGTCAACCCGGGTATATTTTCAGGACCCGGGTACCCGACTAGTAAATTATGTAATTCCCAGAAAGTCAGCCTTTTCGGAGAAGATAATAAAAACTTAAAAACAATAGGAATAAGTTCTAGAAAAACACAACAATGCAGTAATAACAACAATCAACCCATCCCATACCACAGAATGTTGATTATTGTTTCATGTAAGGCAATAAATCCGCGTCACAGAAATATTCAACCCGTCAATAGTACCATTAAATCGAATCAGTATTGGTTGAACTAACATAAATATCCTCTGTGTGATGTTGATTTTGCTACCAATTTTGGATAACAAGTCACGTACTTGAATTTGATAACACTTGGAACTTGGAAGTCTGAAAATATTTAGGACAGACGACTTGCAGTTTGAATTGACGAGTAGGTACTATTTCAAATTAGTTCACTTTAAAACTCGCGGCGTTAAAATGCGTAGAGCATAGAGCTTGAACATTGTATGAAACTACAAAAGTACAAACAAATTAAGAAAACAATGTCATAAAAAAATCGCCTGTATGAAAATATTTTCATTCGCCAGAAAATAATAAGGCAAAATGTAAAATCTTCGGGTACCCGAGGGTACCCGGGTACTGCTTTCGGGTACCCGGGTTTGATTTTAGACCGGGTACGACATCCCTAATATTTAAATTTTTCTTTAAATGCTAAAAAAGTGCACTCCATCTTTATTGTCGTTACTTAAATTTAAATGATTACTTAAGGGTTGGATTTTGCTGCCTGATTAGCTCAGGATCATGTTTAACCCTGCAGTGGTCGCGCCAAGTCTCACAGACCCGATGCATACATTATTGAGTGGGAATTTGTTAAAGATGGTGTAATAGGGTTGTGCGTCTAGGTAGCTTCAGATTTTTAAACTTACTTGCTTCCCGATAATCGGAATAAGCACAGTTGTTAGTGTTTGTGAATTTTTTTTGTCTTCTTGATTATTTTTACATTGAATGTAACTGCAATGGCCTCACAAATAATTTATGTTGCAATATACATCGACGTTAGTATACCAAGACGTCAATATATACAAAAATTAGCTTTGATTCTAACAAATGACCAATTACATTGGCGATCACTACTCAAAAGTTATACACCGGAAATCCACCTAAGTAGACAAGAAGCAGCTGGAACCCCTACAGACCATCCAGTAGATGACCTTAATAACCCCACAATTAAAAAACGTTGCTTTTTTCAAGAAAAAAGTAGCAAAAGAAAAAAAATCGTAAAAAAATTGTGTTTTTCGCATGCAGGGTTTTTGTGCACTGCTTGTGCATCCTTGAGCCAAAATGACGAAAATGAATTGTTTTGTTCTACCTCTTAGTATTAAAAACATTGTTCTGTTCAGAAATGTATATAGAAAATTAAAATCTTGAAATTCATCAGAGGCTATGTTTACTATTATGAAATTAGCATGATTTACAAAAACCTTTAAAAAATAGAAAACAATAAATAGAATATTTTTTTAATGTTAGCAGGAACTGAATTAAAATCTTGGTAATTATAAATAAATATCTCATATTAAAATTATTTGTCATATAAATGGTTCTTAGTTTTTGGGTCTAAGAGACTTGGCGCGACCAGTCCTGTCATGAAACTGGGCGCGCCCACTGCAGGGTTAACATAGTCAGGGTTGGCATGATTTTCCAACCCACCTGAAAAAATCCACGGGTTTTAGACTAAGTGTGGGTTTTTTCAAAAATTGACCAAAAAATTTTCTAAAGCTGTAAGTGGTATAAAATCTTTCATTAATAACATTTTCAATAATTTTATTTCTTAAAATAAAGTATAGTATATCATGATATTTTCAAACTAGAAATTTTTGCGATTTTCGAAGTGATGTCTGTCAGTCTGTGAGTCTATCAGTGTGTCTGCCTCCTCTCTACAGCCCAGGCGACCTAAAAATTTATACCATCGTTTCTAATACAAATTTACTGATTTTTGGTTAAAATGAGGCAACCGGAAGTGGCACTTTACTCTTATGTTTTGCGTTTTGTAGGGCAATTTTATAATTGTTTAATAAAAATTAAATTTCATAGAACAGGATAATATATTATGCAATTATCTACAATTTTCGCTTGAACAGTTGTTTTGTAAGTATAGTTTTTCGAAAAATTGTAATATTACATTTTTACAAAAATTAGTAATAGGAATATACATATTTTTTATTCACAATCATATATGTAATAAGGTCATTACTGCCTTTTAAAAAGTTGGAAAATGAGTCATTATCAACGTTTACTTCCCGCCCGCGGTTATGGCAACGGATTTTATTCGCATTATTTATTATTAGCTTAATGTCAGTTGGTGTGAATAAAATAGTATACATACCACGGTGAAAAGTTTTGTTCCTGTCTCCGAGATAAAGTGATTCTCGATGCTTCGCTATATACTATTAAAACTTTATATTACGCAATTGTCTACAACTTTTGTTATTTTTTTTGTCGAGCATAATTCGATTTTCACAAAAATAATGGGAATAACTTTTTTAACTACCATTTCCTAAAGAAGGCTATTATTTGACATTTTCCATACGCCAAAAGCATGTTATTGCGCACTATGCAATCAACATTTTGTTGCATGCTTCCGTCAAAACTATTTATTAAATTTGGTGAGTTTTCAATTTAAAACAGCGAAAAGCATACGTAACATGATTTTTAATGAGTATTCAATTTGAAATAACGTTGACGTTTTGTGTTCCCTTTTAGCATAAATATGTGGTAGTCGAAAAAATTATGTATACAACTCGTATTTAAAGCTTCTTTTTGCACTTTAACTACTGGTTGTGTAAATAACTATTACAAACTGTTTTATTATTACGTAATTAACTATAGCTTTTGTCAAAAGTTTTTTTCGGAAGCATAGGTTTTGAAAGTCATAAAATTACAATTTTTACAAGTAGTAACAGAAAGTTGTGTGATGACTACATCTCTAATTTTCTAAACTGGCAAATCATTAAATGCGGGAATCCCCTTGAAGGAAGACGCTCAGAATCAATAGACAGTGGAAACCCCTTACAGTAGAAAATAATTTGATAAACCTACTTTAAAGTATACATATAACCCCATTTACATGATTTACATGTTTAAAGAATGCTTATTTGCATATTTATAGGTAAATTATAAATTACTTAAGTATCTACCTTTTACCTAAAAATAAAAATTAATATTTATTCAGATTTTTGCATAGGATACTTAAATTCAAAAAACTGAATTTATCTAAAACCTGAAAAAACCGGGTGGGCAGATAATTTCTGAAAAACCCAGGTTTTTGCCAACCCTGAACATAGTCAAGAAAATTCGGAACAGCTTATATTAATTATACCTGTAGTTGGGCTTTGCAGGTACATTGTGAACGGGTGTCAATGGCTTAAATATGAATACAGTAACATACGAGACAATTTGGCCTTTGGTCAGGACTTGGAACATTTTGCTTACATACGGAACTGTCCCTTGAAATATGATAGAGGTGGCAACGTGTTGCCAGTATTCCACTTTGCCGAATCGCCCCCAAAAATCGCCAGCTAAATTAACTACATAATTTCTTTAGAAATTCATAATTCCCTGAAATAATTCAATAACGAACACAGCAAATTAATATGATAAGTCACTTAATAAAAAAAAGTGCGTCTTACAACTTATGCAATAATCGTAAGACTTCTTCCCCAATTGTATTATCTTCCGATTTATGCAGGGTGTTTCAAAAATACGTTCCGATATTCTACCTACTTATAGATCTCATCAATACAAACAAAAAAGTTCTAATAAATATGGGTCCGGAAATGCTTCGTTTTTAAAAAATCCGTTTTTGCTGTAATCTAAAGAACGTATTGGGCGATTTTAATGAAATTTTTACAGTTTGTTTATAACTTTAGGAGGTATCTTTTGGACCTATTACAGTAGCTTCAGTAATTCCAGGGACGTGCCTAAGGGGGAGGTCGATTACGGGTTTTCACAAAAACATAACATGCAGCAGATTTTTAGAATTTTCATTTTTTTAATAAAGCAACTAAAATGCTACTTTTTTGTCTCCTGAGTTTTTTCTTACCTCGCTTGGTTTTCAAGGAAAAAATAAAGCCCACATATTTGCATGTCTCTGACAAAAACGAAAATGCTTCAATATGTCACAAACCCCTTAGCCGATTTTAGTGAAATTGTAAAAGTTTATTTTTGCTATTAAGGATCATTGGTGCAATTAGATTTAAATTATTTATTCCAGGTGCAGCCAGATTTTTTTTTATTGAAAACTTTTAACACCCTGTATCTCGGAAACGAACGTTTATGTTGATGATATCTATAAGTGGGTAAAATATCCGAACGTATTTTTTAAACACCCTGTATATAGAATATGTAAAAAGTTCCATAATATTTTCTGAAGGATTACTGCCCCCATCTGTGCCAATTTAAATTGTTATTATTTAAGCCTGTTTTATTTGTAAAAAAATTAACTGCTTCATATTAAGTCCACGGCGTGAGTTCTGACTACCTCGACAATTCCCAAATATTCCGTAACCATTGCAGATTTACGGCTACTAAAATATTGTACCACCATACTAAGATATGTTAGTTGTAATATCAGTGGATTCGTCTACAATCAAAGAATAAAGTCTACTCGATTTTACATCCAATATAATTGTATCCAAAATTGCAATGGTTCTATGTAATTTTAAATTCTTAAATGTAGTTCTCCAAATGTTGGTTAATAGTTTGCTTAAATGGTCAACTGTGCTTACAAACGTACGCAAAGCAGTAAAAGCAGCCAGCGTCAAGTCCATAATCTTGTCTTTTGTTCACATTAGAGGCCCCGTAATTAGTGGAATTTTTCTGTGCACTTGTGCTAAGAGCAGAGCTGGGCAAAATACTTTTAAAAAGTGTTTAACCACCAAATACTAAGTACTCTATAAAAATCGAATATACTTCAATACTAAATACTTTTTATGACCAAAACGTAGTATAGTCTAGTAATAAATAGCTATTATATTGAATAGTTAAAGACTTTTATAAAATTACTTAAATACTGTAGAAGTATTTAAGTAATTATTAAATATTTAAAAACTTCTAGTTTTTAGAGATCACTAAAATGTAAAAATACTTGTGAAGTATCTCGATAGTAATACAGTACACATTTATAAACTTTTAAGCAGTTAAACAATTATTTAAAATTAAATTTAAAGTTCATAATTTCCTTTCATTCGAATACTTAGTAATAACTGTAGTAAGCCAAATAATAAAGATGGCATAAGTTAATCTATTTTACATGAATTATTGTAGTTTAGATGCTATTTTATGGATATTTTGGCAACAAAACTCTTTAAAATCCAGAAAATATATTTCTTTAAATTACTTATATTAAATATTAACAAAAAAAGTAACTCCATAGTTAAACAAATATAAAATTAAAACAATATCAATGCCTTTTTTAATTTTTCGTTTGCATATAACAGTTCCTTTACATACATCCTTGCCATAATACAAAAAAACAGTGTCTAAACCAAGAAAATAACCAAATAAAGCAATAAACATATAGGGTGGTGAAAAACTAGCGCATTATACATGCGCTAAGTGGTTGGCCCTCAGCTAATAACAAATTTGAATACAGGGCGTCCAAGATAAGCAGGGCCAGTATAGGGATCTCGTTAATACTAAGATACAAATTTGGTTAAGTGGGAAAAAAGTTACGTAATTAAAGAATCAACAAAATGACGCCTAGAAATCCTTGATATGATTTTTCGTTTTTGAGTCATCTTAAAAAACCGAATTTTTGGATTTCCTATTCTATTTTTTCTGGCGTTAATATTAAAGTTAGAGCTGAACTGACGAAACTTCTTTATAGCTACCTTTTATGGACATAAAGATTACGTTATCATTTTTTTATCCGACGTTTCATCTTTGAGCAACCATCATCAACTTAATTTTTTTAAATACGGGCCTTATTTTTCAAATTTTAGAAGACATTTTTATTCTGAATGCAATAATGTATCACACAATATGGTTTAATTACGTTTCGAGTCGTTTTTTACCATCATAAGGAAATTTTTGGATACGGACCTGTGCCCAAGAGCATTTCATGCGTTCTATTGGCTTTTGTAAGTTAAAGAAAGACGTAATGAGCCGCACTGCATGTTTTTAATCCTTAATGCGTATGGTCAAATAATTTTCAATAGAAAGTAATTAAGTTATTGATAATTTTTAGTACATTCTTACTTATAAACAATAATTAATTGTATAAATTTAAAATTTTCAGTTCAAATGTTAAGTTGTTGACGTTCTTGTCCTTCAAATGTATCAGCAAATACCTAGTATTTAAATAGTCCTTCAAATTAATAGATTTAAATACTACAAAGTATTTAAACGAAAACAAGTATTTACAAATACAAATACTGCCCAGCTCTGGCTGGGAGTCGTTCTTTCCATGTTGGTTTCGTACATTTTCGAAACAGCATGTTTAAAAAAAACCGTATTATGTGCACGAATACTTGAACGGCACACAATACAAGACATTGTCATCGACAACCTAAAGAAATAACCAAAGCGAGCATATTCGGAAGTTTATTTTGGGTAGTATCATGTCATGCCACGGATACTCTATAGTTAGCCTAATTATCGTATTTTTTCCGAAAATAGCCCAGACTTCGCTTTGTCGCAAAATCATAATTTTTTTAGCAAACAGAACTATTCGGGTAGCCCAAATGGCGAAAAATCGTCCATGCTGGCAACATTTAAGAAGGAAACCCCCAATCGCAGCTGTTTTCAATGTTTGCCTCGAAGG